>JAHWFP010230639.1:68273-82210 GCA_023313725.1 Lithobius niger
TTCGAAGTTTTTAAGCACAGTTTGACTTTCGGATTGCAGGGAAACAGATCTTTTATAAATATCTTTTGGTTTTTAATAGCAGAGCAAGCTAGTAGTAACACTCGGATGGGTCAGTCGAGTTTTGTAGAGAATTAAAGCAAAACATATATATACAAAAATTCGTGTCCGGTGATTGCCGATGTCTTTGTACTTTGGACTAATGGTAGCGTTTTGGGGGCAAAAGATTATTATTAATAAAGCATGAAAAGAATAAATAGATTAGCTTAGAGAATGCTATAACGCATTTAAGTTTAAGTCGAATAAATAACTTCAAAGTTAAAGGACAGGTGACGATCGCTGTGGAAATTTTTCATGAAAGTTGCTGCAGTTCAACATAATAAAAAATATCACACTTACAAAGTTATCCGTACAATTAAGTATGAGGTTAAGTACCTTCGTAGAGGAAGCCCCTCCTAATAAACACTAAGCTAATGTCTTTGGGTTTTTTGCCCTAAAATAAAAGTAATAAAAATAGAAAATACTAATTACAGGTTTTGATAATGGCGGCCATGATGAAGGAGCGCTGCGGTGATTTTGGAGTGGTTTTCAAATGGCAATATTGAAAGTTCAGGAGGGAATTTGGCTTCCTGAAGACTTCAATAATGGGCCTGGCTATTAAAGTGTTCCAAGATGGGCCGTTTCTGTCCATTATATAAAATATGGCCGAGGGTTAAAGACCGAGGTCTTTTTGGCGTTTTGAAGCGCTCAAAAAAAAAAAAAATTTGCTTGTCAGCAAAACGAAGTTTTTTTCGGCGGCCTGTCATTACACTAGACACGGGAAAATTTCTGATGTTGTAAGGTTGGTTACCCCTAGGACTCCTAAAACGGAGATTAATAGTTTTTTTTTAATGTTTGAAAGAACTATGACAACCCAAAACATACCTAGAAATCAATGGAGTACAGGTTTAATACCCGTAATGGGAGAAGTTTTAATTAAAGTTTGTGACCAGTTAACGGATGCAGAAATGCAAGATTATGATGTTGTCAAACTTAAATTACTCGCCAGGTTTGTCCAAACTAAAGAGTCTGTTCAAACTGCGTTTCGTTCCCTTGAAAAAGAAAGTGAACAGTTGTACCAGGATTTTAGTTTTGAATTAGAAACTTTATTTTCTCGATGGCTTTCTTTGGCCAAAGTTAATGGGGAGTTTAACAACCTAGTTAACTTAATGCTTTTAGAACAATTCATGAAGTCTTGCCCTGTCCCGTTACGCAAATGGTTGCCCGACTAGGTTCGGACTGGCACCTTGGCCGAAGCGGCAAAATTGTGTGACGAATACACAACCCGCAACAAGCAAATCGCTGTTGACACTGCTTCCCGTGTAGCAAAAGCCCAGCCTGTCGCTGGCACATCTGGTAATGCTTCTAAAGCAACCTCTAACCATCGTGGGGGCAACAGAACCCCCAATACTGCAGCTAAACCAGCTGGTACTGCAGAGAGCAACGGTGATTCCACTGGTGGGGATTCTGCCAGCAGCAACAACTCTCATAAGGAGTTTGACAAGCAACGTAAGCCTTTTACAGGCACGTGTTTTTTTTGTAAAAAAATCGGACATCGACGTTCATACTGTCGTTTAAGACAGGCCCAAGAAGCCTCCGCTTCTGGTGCTGAGTGTAATTTTGTTTCCCACACACCCCCTGAAGTCGTGTTGGCAAAACATATTCACGAGTGGACCGCGAATGGTTCGAAATGCCTTGTACTTAGAGACACAGGCTCTTCCCATGACGTAATTGCTAGAGACCTAGTCAAACCTGAGCAATTTACAGGCGAGTACACGCACTGTCGTAACGCCCTTACCGATCAAACAACTGCCCATGCTATTGCTTTAATAGATGTGCAAACCCCGTATGGCCCTATCCGTACGGAGGCCCTCGTGTCAGACCGTATGGGTCTGAGCTTCAGTATGTTGTTGGGAGTGCCGTCCCAAACCATCCTAGAAGAAAAGGGTTTTCAGTCCCTCCCGTCTTACGTAAACGCTACCACGCGCACTCAGACGCGTGCCGCTAGCCAGTTGCCGATCGTTAAACTTGATTACCGTGAGGTGTTAAGTGAGAGCGAAGAGGAGTCATGCAGTGATGACGACTCAAGCGTGTCGACCCCCCTCGAAGCCCCAAGCGGTTTCACGAGCGCAAAACCAGACGTTTTAGACGCTGCTATTCTTGGACCACAGTCGGAGCAATTTTCAAAGTTGTTAGACATTGACAAGAATAAATTTGCCGATTTGCAACGTAAATGTCCCTCTTTACAGTTGTGTTGGAAATATGCTGAGCTGACAGAAAGCCAGCAGGACGAAAACAAATTGTACTGTTATTTCGCAAACCTTTTCGCCCTGACGGAAGACCGTTAATTACGAGACAGTTGGTTCTTCCCCAGGAGTGTAGGAATTTAGTATTAAGCACCGCACATGCTAATGCATGGGCTGGCCACTTAGGGCGTACAAAAACTAAGGAAAGAGTGCTGACTAATTTTTACTGGCCTAAGTGCTTTACCGATATTGAGAGTTTTGTAGCCACTTGTTTGACTTGCAAAAAAATGGCTAAACTGGGCAAAAGTTTGTTGCTTCCATGGTGCTCGTGCCCATGGATGGTGAGCCCTTCAATCGATATATTATTGATATCGTGGGACCCATCAGGTCTACAAGCAAGGCAGGATTCAAATATATTTTATCTTTATTGGATCCCGCAACAAAATTCCCAGAGGCTGTGCCCCTTAAAGAGGCCAACAGCCAAAATGTTGTTGACGCCTTACTCCTTGTATTTTCAAGATTAAGCTACCCCAGCGAATTGCAGTCTGACTTGGGCTCAGTTTTTATATCTGAACTCACAACTTTATTTTTGGAGAAATGTGGAATCAGGTGTGTTAATTCCAGTGTTTGTCACCCCCAATCAAACAGCGTGGAACGATTTCATCGGACGCTCAAAGCGGTGCTGAGAGCTGTCACTCACGAGCATCCCCACGATTGGGAAAGATGCCTCTCGGGCGCTATGTTTGCCCTACGTACTGCTCCTCACGAGAGCACTGGCTTCACGCCAGTCGAAATGGTATATGGCCGAAATTTAAAGGGCCCTCTTGAGCTTGTAAAAAGCCAATGGGTTGAACCCGACGTTCATTCATCCGTCTTGGAGTATATCCTGGATTTACTCCAGCGCTTCAAGTACTCACGGAACTCGCACACGAACAAATTGTGAAGAGTCAACTTAAAAACAAACAGTATTATGACACCAAGGCAATTGAACGAAAGTTCAAGGAAGGGGATAAGGTCTTAGTCCTTAAACCTGCTCGTGCCAACAAATTAGAAATTTATTGGGATGGCCCATGTGAAGTGTTGAAACGCCTTTCTGACACAAACTATCTAATCAAGAAGTCTTTTGATTTGAAGAAAGAAACAGTGTATCATATAAATCTTCTAAAACCCTATCTGCCTAGGGAAGGGGCCTGTAACCATTCCTACAGTGAAGAAAGGGAATACAATCCCTCTGACCATGTGTGGACCGGTCAGCCGGGTGATGGCCACCTTACAGCCAAGGAGTCCATGGGTCTTTTCAAAAAGACTGGTGATTTGTCAGAATCACAGTAAACAGATTTGTTACAAATCTTTGAAAAAGTGGTGTTTTTTCCACTCTACCAGGTCGTACCGACCTCATCACTCATGATGTTGAACCAAGTTAAGCCCTGCAAATATTATCGCCATGCGAAATTTGAAAGGGATTTAATTGTAACTGAAATCAGGCGTATGCTTGATTTGGGCTTGATTGTTGAAACGGATTCTTCTCATGGATCACCAATGATCATTGTTTAAAAGGAGGACGCTAGCCCATGTCCCGTAGCTAACTACAGGGAATTAAACAATAACACGGTAACTAAAGATTACCCAATTCCAAATATCGAAGAGTGCATTGAAAGAGCAGCCAAGTGAAAATTTATTTCCATTTTCGATTTAAATCGTGGATTTTGGCAAGTGCGCTTGATGCCACAAGCTTCTTTAGCTGCCACAATCACAACTCCCATTGGGAAGTTTGCTCCCCTCATGATGAACATGGGGATGAAAAATGCCCCATTTTGCTTCCAAAAGCTAATGGACAATGTCACTCGTGGCATGGAAGAGTTTGTAACACCCTTCCAAGACGACACTGCTGTGGGGGCCGAAACGTGGCCACAGCATCTCGATAATGTACTTAGTTTTCTCCTTGCTGTCAAGAAGGCCGGACTTACTGTTAATGCAAAAAAGTCGCAGGTCGCTTGCCACAAGGCTACCTTCTTAGGTCATGAGGTTGGTAACGGATGTCGTTCCCCCTCCGAGGTAAAAGTCCTTGCCGTGCAGAAGTTTGCAGGACCACAGACCAAGAAAGATGTCCGTTCCTTTCTGGGCCTTGTAGGCTATTACCAGCGCTACATCCCTCAATACTCAGAAATTTGTGCTTGTCTAACTGACTCCTTAAAAAAGGATGCCCCAGACCCAGTAACCTGGGATGAAACAAAGCAGCAGGCTTTTGCTACTTTGAAAAACGCTCTAGTGACGTTTCCTGTCTTAAGAGCTCCCGACTTCAACCAAACCTTCATTTTACAATGTGATTGTTCTGAGAGAGGTATGGGTTGCGTTTTATCTCGAGAATTTGAAGGAGATTAACATCCCTGTCTCTATGTGTCAAGAAAGCTGACAGCTAGAGAACAGACCTATGGAACTACAGAAAAAGAATGTGCGTGTTTGATCTGGTCAGTAGCTAAATTACGGCCTTACATTTATGGGACAAAATTGATCATCGAATCAGATCATAACCCATTACATTGGCTCAAGCAAATGTCTGGAAAGAACCCCAGATTGCTTAGGTGGAGCCTTACCCTCCAAGACTACGACTATACAGTTCGTTACAAACCTGGAAAGTATCACTTGAATGCTGACACTTTGAGTCGGTATTTTGTTTAAATTGTAATCTTAAATATTTTTGTTTTCAGTGTAAAAATTCTGCTGAGAACCATTTATTTATTTTCGAAATATTTTTTTTTTATTATAAAAATTTGGTGGTATGTTGAAAGTGCAACCACACTTAAAGGAACTTTCAGCTTTTCCCGTTTCGGAACTTCTCACCTAAATTTTAAGTGCCAATGATTTCATTCTCCCTGTTATTATCAACGCCTTCCTATGTGGAAAGATATTAACAGAGATTTTAACGACACATGTTAAATATTCATTAGGGATATTCCACAAGAGTTGCAATCTGTCCCCGGTTGGCTCTTCTTTAAGTTTTCTACGAAATGGCTTTCTTTAAAAACAGCTGTCTGTCTACCCCTCTGCGAAAAAGGTTAGCCCTGTCGTTAAAAGGTTGTTGGTTTTTATCCACAAAACCTCCCAGCGTTGTATTGTTATGTTTTAAGTTATGGGTCCTACCTCAAAACCATTCTGTGTTTAAATTCTCTTGTAACCAAGTTGTCTGGTAACTTCAAACCATTCTAGTGGTATGTTTTGACAGTGAACAGAGCTGGTCATTTTATGCGTCCCCAAATTGTATGCAATTTTCTAACAACTATCGCAGTCTAGGTTTATTGTAACGCGTCTGGCGGTTTTTTTCGCAGCCTTCCGGGATAAAAAAAAAAGACTAGACTTGAGCAGAGGCTGGCCAGATATGGGGCATATTACCAGAGCAATAGATGGCCTCATTTATCTGCTAATTCATACAAAAAAATTAACCTTGTACATTCAGTCAAACCTAGTGTTTTTCCGAAATTTTTTAATGTATTTTGCTCACTTTTCTTGTTGCCTGTACGATATTCCAGCACCAAGCAGCGCGGTCAGCAACTAGTTAATTTTGCGAAAATAGTGTTTCTTTTTAACTTTGTAACTTTAAATTTACATTAAATTTTCTTAGCCACAAAATCGTTGGTCCCCCAAAAAAATACAAAACGGCGAAGTTTATTTTTGTAAAAAAATCTTTTAATATTATCTTGTGGATCCAGGGATAGGATACCATCCCACTGGCCTGATAAAAGCCGAGGTAATGCTTAACTCGTGTTGTTCTTGACTTACTTTACATGGCTTGGCAGTCTTGATAGTGGCATGTCTTGTGTGCACTGACCTTTTCTGTTTTAGCTTCCATTTTGCGTTCACCAGGAACCCCAAATGGAATCCTCTGCGTGGGGGCATATAAGGGCTTCTTGGCATAAAACCCTTTTGGAGAGGATACCGGGACTCCAGCTGTCAAAAAAACCTCCAGGAAACTTCGTTTTAACGAACTCTGTTTTTTTTCCCAAGTCTTGGCGCCCCCCGCCCTTGACTTGTCCGACTTCCAACTTCAAACCACTGTATCTACAGGAGTTACTACCAGAATTGGCCCACGTTAGCAATTCTTAATAGCCACAACTTTATTCTTCCATTCTGCGAACACAGAACTCAAAATTTCCTTCTGGTTCGTCAGCTACACGCTTAAGAAAAAGTCACCAAACTGTGCCGCAACGCACACACTTCCGGTCATTGTAACTCCAACCAATTTGTATAAATGTATTCATTTCTTTTCGATTTTTATAGGCATAAAGCCGACCCAGTTTAGATTAGTTGTGGAATAGGAAAGGCTTCCTTTGCACAAGTACTTAACCTCATAAATAGGATGTGAACTTGTCACGATTTATATGAAAAATTTCCATGATAACTAAGTTCTGCCACTGCAAAGTTAATGCCCCAACTTTAAATGCGTTCTAGCATTTTTCACTAAGTTAATTAATTACTCTTTTGATATTTTAACTTGCCCCCTGAACCCAACCACGTGCTCGACATTCAAAAGATATTTTACGGCAATTTTACCGGACACCACTTTGTTTTTGTTTGTAAATATTAATACGAAAATCGCCGAGGGTGACCACCCACAGTTCCAAATACAATTCTAGCTTGCTTATCCTTCTATTAAAACAGACCAGTAAAAAGATCTGTTTTCCGTAGCCAATAAATTGATATTCTGTGCAAACACTTCGTCCCCCCCCCCCCTCCATCAATAGTTGCGATACGTAATTGCGTAGTTTAGACTGTTGCGTTTCCATCAATTCACCAAACCCTTCCAGAACTCTAAACCCTCAACGGCTCCAACAGTCCTGGATCCAGCCATTCAGAGCTCCTACGCTCCAGCCAATCAGCGAAAACCCCCCTGGTCTCTACCTTTTAACGGCCCATCCAGATCGTTACACTTCCCTCTAAAGCCCTGACGTAGTACAGCTAGATTTGGAACTAACACAGAATTCCCTCCTCCAAGCCTGCCTGCCTCTCTTGCCGCCAAAACGCGCAGTCGTCGTAGACGTCCGCCCCCTCCCTCACCCATATATACCACCAGCCCTGCCATCCCCTCGTTAGCACAGCTCACAGATCTCAGACTAGGAGGTGGTCACGCCGATCGGGATAGGAAGGATGCCGTCCGATTGTTGCCATGCCGGGCACTATGGTTGTGGTTCGTATCATAATGTAGTTTAAAATTGAAAGTTTTTATTTAGGACCCCAAATCTAAATTCATAGTTTAATTTTAAAGCAACTCCTAGTTTGATAATTTTATGATTTAACTTCGCACATCGGCAGTTTCTGAACTTAGTTAATCATAAACGTCAGGGTGGTTCCCTTCCTAAAGCACCAAGTCTATCTTACTTATTTTAATGAATTTAATTTCAGTGAAAGTCCTGCTTAAATAGCTAGTGCTCCCATTGAGCCGATCTAGTTCAGATTAAACTGGAAGTTTAGTTGAGTTTGTGGGAGTTTGAATGCAAACAACATACTGTAGGCCTAATTGTAATTTGCGGCTGCATTTTATATTAGGAGGTTGAAACATACCTGAGTGAACTTTCTTGATGTAAAGATTGCTATTTTCTAAACGCCTAGTTCGTTTGTTGAATTTCATGATGTAAATTCGTTGCTTACTTAAAGCTTTCAATTGTCAAAACTCGTGTGAAAATGTAAAGCGTTTTTTTTTTTTTATATTTTGTCTAACTGCATAAATAAAACCTAGCGTTTTAAACGTCTGTTGTTTTTACCCAGTTATTAATTGTAGAGTTAAAATATTACGTAAACCCGCTTTTATTCTTAACTCAGGATTTAGCTGCAATTAATGTCACTCCACCTGGTGGCAGCGCGTACCATGTAAAATAGTACTTGTTAGCCTATTTAAATTGATAGGATATTTTCGCTCCGTTCCCTACATCGGGCCGTATCCACGACTATGCTTTGATAAACCAACAAAACACCAAAATTATTATTTTTAACAAGACCAAAGTCTACCTGATGTCAGGGATGTTACAAGCACCTCAGCCGTCGTAGCATCCGCCGTTACATCGTAGTAGTCACAAACGGTGCCGACAGCACGTGAGCCTGTTCTGTCGGGGAACTTCAGATGACAGGGTGAGAGACGCTGCAGATGATGGGACTGGAAGAGCTACAGTCAAGAGGTTTAAGGGAGCTTCGGACGGATGGCGCAGACGAGCCTCAGACGAAAGGGCCAGAGGAGCTGAAGGCAACAGGACTGGAAGAACCTCAGACGAAAGGCCTGTGGGGAGGGAGGGGCGGGGGCTGTAAAGGTGGGTCGAGAGACGCTTCAGAGGAAGCCCTAGAGCGGCTTCAGACTAAGATTAAGAGACGAGCATCCGATGACAGGTCCAGAGGAGCTGCAAACGATAGGTCCAGAGGAGCTGCTCACGACAGGTCCAGAGGGGCGACAGGCGACAGTCCTGGAGGAACCTCAGACAAAAGGGCTAGAGGAACCGCAACGGCGGTTCTAGAGGAGCCTCAGAGGAAGGCATTGATGAGCTGCAGATGAAGGTACATAAAAGAGCTGCAGATGACAGATCCAGAAAACAGGTTCAGACGAGCTTCGACGACAAGACCAGAAAGGCTTCAGACGAGAGGAGCTTCCGACAACAGGCCGAGAGGAGTGTCAGGCATCAGGTCCAGAGGAGCTATCGGTGACGAGTCTAGAGGAGCTGCAGACAAAGGTTCATAGAAGAGCCGCAAGCGACAGGTCCAGAGGAGCTGTAGACGAAGGTTCGCAGAACACTGTAGACGACAGGCCCAGAGGAGCTGCAGATGACCGGTTCAGAGGAGCTTCATACGATAGGACCAGAGGAGTGTCAGACGGAGTGAAAGGATCAGTAAACGACAGGGCGAAAAGGGCGTCAGGCGACAGTTCCAGAGGTGCGACATGCGACAGGTTTAGAGGAACTGCAAGCAAAGGTTTGTAGAGGAGCTGCAGGCAAAGGTTCGTAAAAGGGCTGCTTGGCGACAGGTCCCAAGGAGCTACAGACGAAAAGCGCAGAAGAACATCAGATGACAGGACCAGAGGAGCCTCAGACGAAAGGCCGAGAGGAGCTTCAGATGAAAGTCTAAAGAAGCTTCAGATGAAGGTTGTAGAAAAGCTGCAGACGACAGGTCAAAGGAGGCTGAAGACGAATTCCTGGACCGACCGCAAGGGACAGGAGTCGTAGTGGAAGTGTTGACATAAATGCCAATGGGATCCGATGAAAGGGTGGACAAAAGGCACGGTGAGCGACAGCCAGCAGAGGAAGACGCCAGCTGCTGGAAGAAGAGGCTGTAGTAGGAGGGGACGTTGGTGACGACAAACGCATGCGGATGACAAATGGATGACCGCGGTGCGAAGAACGACAGGCGGCAGAAAAGCGATAGGCAAGCGAAAGGCGACAGGCAGGTGAAGGGTGCGACAGGCTGGGAAGCACAGATTGCGGGTCGACAACAGTGCCAGGATGAACAGGCGTCAGGCAGGGCGAAGGAGTGGTCATCCAGGAGGGAGCCTCTTCTGGAGCGCCTTCGGATGATTCCATTGTTGTCGCCGAGTCAGTGAAGGGGCGTAAGATGACAGACAGAGAAGGGTTGAAGCTGACGAAGGGTAGGTGGGAAAGACAAGCCGGTAGAGAAGAAAAAATAACACAGCACGCCTCGGAGCTTTTATAGGAGGGATGCAAAGACGCATGTGCGCTGTGTTACCGAGCTGGCCGGGAATGACTTGATCTCTAGGAAAGACTCATTCAGAACAAGAATGCTAGAATTTGCAGGTAATTTTCAAACGCCACAAAAAAACATACATTACCTGTATTCACCCTACCTCCCCTCTGGAGTCACAACCATGACACATTTAATGGAGGAAAAAATTAGATCTTTCGCGCCTCGGCGCTCTTTATAGGAGGGATGTACGCATGTGTACTGAGGTTACCGAGATGGCTGGATTTAGACTTTCATCTCTAGGGAAAAATGCATTCGAAAAAAGAATGCCAAGTTTAGAAGTAATGTTTATTTTCGTTTAGGCAGAGAAAGAAAATTTAGTCGGCCTGGTGGAGGGCCAGCAATTCAGTTTTTTTAATTTTAGTGCACTGCAAATTTAGCAATATTTAGCTTTTTATCATCTCAAACCTGCACCCCTTCCCCCCCCCCCACACATAAACGTCATCAGGAAATGCTAAAAATGCTGCACGAATGCTGCAGAAACTTTCAACCCTTACCAATTTTAACAGTATTCTGCATTGTACAGTACCTGTGGAGAAGGCTGTGTAAGCTGTTCTTTGAGTTCCTGGACCAGCCTGGACAAATGTTCCCTATCAGCCAGTACGTTCTGAATGGACTTCTGCAAGTTGGTCACTTCAATTCGTAAAATTGCGGCTTCAGACTTGGCACCACGGCATTCCTCTAGTTCATG
The DNA here is from genome assembly GCA_023313725.1 of Lithobius niger. Lineage (NCBI taxonomy): Eukaryota > Metazoa > Arthropoda > Chilopoda > Lithobiomorpha > Lithobiidae > Lithobius > Lithobius niger. The sequence continues at coordinate 78,978 of JAHWFP010230639.1, forward strand.
AAGGTCTGCATTTAGCCTCTGATTCTGATCCAGTAGTAATTTTAATATTAATTATCACAGATCTAAAAATATAGTTTTAGAACTAAAAATAGTTTTTACTTATCCTAAAACCTTATCCGTGTTTTTACTCATCCATGCACCATGCCTTATTTCAATTCCAATTTAAATAGCAGCCTAGTGGATGCCCACCAGGGCAGTGCCTTGCATTCCATAGCACACTGATGCCATCCCATTAGTCGCTTTCATTGCCAGGCATTGTAAGGAATTTGCAACATTTTCTTATGGTACTGGAGATAGGCTACCTCCAAGCAACAAAACGCCAGATTTTTAAATCAAAACTGCTAACCCTAAACTTGGTGATGTAGGGAGGGCAGAGAAATTCAACTTTTACACTCAACCTTGTTAAAATCTTGGAAGATCGTCAAGAAAACTCAAGTGGTCTTACTGAAGGCCTGAAATCTTCAATTTCGAATTTATTTATTTTTCAATAAATACCGAAATGTAAACAGCGCTGCTGCGAAAAATTGTACCGCACATCGTTGTAGTTTGGCATAAAGCCACGTAGATTATGTTACTTACACGTTTCATAATTGTTTAATGTCCTCTCACAAACAATAGGGGTACTTCACACAGCATAATAATCGATTTTATTGATGTCTGAAACTGTTTATAACTTGCAACAACTCACGTGTACGACGCAGGTTTGTTAGCGCTAATGTCGCTGTTTTCACTTACTATTTTTTTCAAAGTCTGTCTTAAATCTTCGTAAAAGATGCTTAGCCTTTGATCTTAATAATGTTTAGATTCCAAATATATTTACCTTTTTAAATTCGGTTGGGTAGTTTTAAAACTATGAGGCAAAACGTGTCCGCTACATCAGCTCAATGCTTTAGTGCGGTGTTGGAATTTTACTTGCGCAAGTAAAAACGATCGGCTCTCTCATGCAAACCGGAAGTGGCTCGAGCGTCATTGGCGCCGAATTTGGCTGTCCAAAACTCTCCACCAACCAGTGAATTGGATACTTGGAAATTTAGGCTCTGAACAAATCCTAAGGTGCCTTACATGTCTAGCATTCCTCGGGGTCCGCGCAGAAGGTAAGTTGGAGCCGTTTCCAAAGTATAAAAACCCAAGCTTGAGAAAATATTGTTAGCATAGCTCGACCTCGCATCTACCCATCTTCACGTTCTCCGGGAGAGCGATGTTCTTCTGCCGCCGCAAAATGCGCCAAAACGGGGCAAAAGTAGTGGAAATGTAAGTTAACCTAGTTATACTTGAATTTCGTTTAGGCCATTTATTTGAAAACTGAAATGTAACTTAAACTTAATTTTCGCGTTCGGGGTAGGTTTTTGCAGGTGAAATAATTTTTGGGGATGATTTTATAAAAACTTTAATTTCATTCCCGTTTCAAGTTACAACTTTCAACACGTGAATTTTTTTCCAATGTAAAACCAAAGACTAGCATCTAAACCAGACAGCTAAAGGTTGCATGTGAATCGTCGTCAGTGACCTCATGCGAGTTGAATTTTTATTCAATATTCAGCGAAAAAATGAACCATCTTCTACTTTGAATGTTCGAAATCAATCGATCACAATCGCTGGCGATTCAACACTGTGAGGCGAGCGGACAACCACTCATGAATCTTCAAGGGCCGTCAAACCCTAACATCAAATTCCTAATCAGTAAAGAGTTGGGGGCACACCTCTCGCGCAAATGGGATCGTGCGAGCGTTGAGCAGACGACACGCGAGAAGTACAGTGGGCAACGGTTTCCACGCATTTTCAAAAACACTGGCACTCATGACAAGGTAAAACAGAAGCAAGCACAAGAAAGGAAGCCTGAAGAAGATAGAGACCGAAATTAACACCACTCGGACTATTAGGCCTATCGAAAATTCGCAAAATACCGTACTGAGAGTATTTTTGTTTTTGAATTTGAGCGTTTCTATTGTGATCGATTATTCAATATTACTTGCATTTTTGCGAAAATGTACTTCTAGTTTGAAGTTGGTGAGATATCTTGATCGTTGTTGATACTTGAGTGTTAAGCAAGATTTACTTTAATAACGATTTTTTTTTATTGCTGAAATCTAAAACCAAGATTTGTTGTACCAAAAATGAGACTGCAAACTAAACACTTTTGTAAATAATTTATTAACCAATGTTCAATAAATGTAAATAGAGTTTCAGTGTGTTTCCAAACATTATTTACTTCGTTACTTAAACTTAAAAAATTTTAGTTTAAAGTTAACTGCTAGTAAATGCACGTTTTTTTCCCATGGTGGCAGCAAAGAATTACCGTTTGCCAAGTTAGGTTAGTTTTATTAAAGCATTAGTCCGCAACGTCGCTCCCTCCTTGAATAGTGGCCTGCTATGCTTGTTGTCCCAGCTTGTGAAACCCAGCAAAATTGGAAAGAAAGACCAGTAGCCTAACTTTGCAATACAGTATCCGCACCAGTACGATTAGCGACGTTTGCCGGCACACTGTTTTGGGTCGATGCCGCTACAACCTGGTGGCAGCGGTGTGATTTTTCACAAGTGCCGTGATCCCAGACGCCCGATCTTACGTCAACACAAGCTCAACCCCCGCTAGCCTTACTACCATAACCAGATGTCTTCAACTAAGAAGAGTAAACAGTCATGGATGCCATTCCACAACTGTAAACCAGGATCCAGTTATCCAGTTCTCCAATCCAGAGGGGCAAGCAGCCTTTCATCGTGGAAGCCGAGTAAGCAGTTTTAGTACCACCTTTAACCATCATACTAAACCAGGATCCAGTTCTCCTAACCAGAGGGGGAAGCAGCTTTTCATCGCGGAAGCTGAGTATGCCGTTTTGGTATCACCTTTAACCATCATACTAAACCAGGATCCAGTTCTCCAAACCAAAGGGGAAAGCAGCTTTTCATCGCAGAAGCAGATATGCCGTTTTGGTATCACCTTTAACCGTCATACGAAACCAGGAAACAACTGATGGTCAACTTCACCGGGAAACGAAGACAACGCCAAAGTGAATGTACAGGCTAGTGTACTGACTTCACGTCTTTGTTGTTGCCAAGCCAGAGAGTGTTTTTTAAAAAATGTTTTTTTTAAATGCTGAAATTTTATGGTAAAATTTACAACTGTGCTTGAGGTCAAGAAATTCATGTATGTACTGATCTGGATTGTGGTTGTTGGACAAATTTTTGACTTTAATAACCGGTTAGATTTTTTGCTGTAAATTTGACGACTTTTCATA
>JAHWFP010230640.1:0-55643 GCA_023313725.1 Lithobius niger
TAAATTTGTGCTAAAATTGAATACCATACTTCACTTTTTACTGTTATATCGCCAACCAGATTTTACAGTTTTAATGGACGAATGGTATTCCAACTGTCTTATTCAGCAGGCTAAGCAAAAGAATTGTGTGATATTAGGTGATTTCAATTTACCATCTGTTAATTGGTCAACCTTATACGTATCAATATCTAGTGATCAACGGCTGCTAAGAACAATTTGTATGTTGGGATTAACACAAGTGGTTGATTTCCCAACTCGTGGTGCAAACACACTGGATCTGGTTTTGCTTAAAGATATTTCTATGGTGTCAAATTGCTCGTCCTTAGGAGGCTTTGGTACTGGTGACCATGAGGTAGTAAAGTTTGAATTAACGTTGAAATCGCCAATCCCTGTAAAGACTTATGTTAGATATAAGTATGATCAAATTAACCTTGAGTCGCTTGCAAACTCTTTAAACCCCTCTGATTGGTTTAATCCACCCATTTCTGTAATGTGGGATAAGTTATATAATATTTTGGAAAATGTAAGACTGCAATGTCGAGTCGAGTGTCTGTCAAAAAAGTTTGTGCCAGCATGGATGAATAAGCATATTCTTGACTTAATCAAAAGGAAAAAAAATGTGGAGTAAATGGCAAAAATACAACACTTTCGAGTTTAAACTGGAATACATGCAGTTAAATAAGGAGGTTAAGGTCCAATCTATCATTTGTAAAAAAAAATACGAAAACAACCTTGCGAAGTCAGCCAAGACGGATCCGAGACCGTTTTTCAGGCACTCCAAACTCTGTAATACTGGTGGGGCCAAAATTCGTGCCCTACAATCAACTAATGGTCAAGTATGCTATGAAACGGTCGATATTTGTAATACCTTCTGTACACATTTTGTAAGTATTGCAAATAATGATAATGGTAGAACTCCACAGGTTAATGCCGCAAAAATGTGTATCCCGTCACTGCACATTTATGATGAAATGGTGAGGCAAGCATTTGTTAAATTTAACAAGGGTTCAGCAGGGTACCAGATAATTTGCACGGGTTATTTGTTGAACGTATCAAAGATGTGATTTCTCCTATTCTTGTTGTGTTATTTAACAGAAACCTGAGCGAGAACTATGTTCCAAATGTATGGCGTAAAGCCTTTATCACACCCATTTTTAAGGGAGGGAATAAGAGACTACCAGTTAGTAGGCTATATTGTTGATTGGATTTTGCAATGGTTAAGTAATCGTAAGATTGCTGTTATTTTGGAGGGACAGCAGTCATCTTGGACCACTTTGTTGAGTGGCTCACTCCAGGGGTACAACAAAAATCAGCAATGAAAATAGAAAATAACACTGGTGCTAACACCGACCCCTGGGGTAAGCCACTCGAAATTTGCGGACGACTCGAAGATGGCTGCGGTTGTTAATGCTGGTATGGAATGGAAACTTTTCCAGAATGCAGTGGATCAAGCTTTGGCTTGGAGTAATACTTGGCAACTTTCCATTAATGTAAATAAGGTGAAAGTTCTGCAAGTGGGGCGAGACAACCCTCGATGTCAGTATTTTTTGAACGATGTGGAAATCTCGGAGGTCTCGGTAATGAGAGACTTGGGCGTATTTATTGACCATTCTTTCAATTTCTCCCATCATGTTGAAATTTGCACAAAGAAAGCAGTTGCAGTCTCGTTCATGATAGGTAGCACTATTGTGTCTAAATCACCAAAGGTTTTAATTCCATTCTATAAAGCTCTAGTACGCCCCTTATTAGAATACGGTATACCTTTTTGGAACCCGCTGTTCAAAAAGGACTCGCAAATCCTTGAAAATGTCCAGCGTCGTTTTACTAAAAGGATTTCAGGGTTGTTTAATGTACCGTACGATCAACGTCTACGCCGGCTTCAGCTCCCATCCTTGAAATGAAGGAGACAGCGTGGAAATTTGATTTATATGTATAAACTTGTGAACTCTTTTTTTGTACTCAACAATTGTAATTATGAAACTAGGGGAAATTCCTTTAAATTGGTAATTCCAAACACCCATTATTATGCTGTGGGGAACTCTTTTGCAGTGAGAAATACCACGTTTCGGAATGGTTTACCACAGGACGTTGTGGATGCGCCCTCTCTGGTCTGTTTTAAAAATAGACTAGACAGACATGTTAACGGGGAAATATAGTACAACTTTGACTAGGATGTAGCTTTACTGACCACGGTCTTTTGACTCGTTACCATTGTCTTTCTTGCCTTCGTCGTCTGACCTTAACAATTTTTTGCTACCCTGGAACCATTGTTATTGTTATCGAGTAGCCTATTGTATTGTACTTTGATTTTGGTTTGCTGTTGTTATCGTGAAAATCTACTTTGTTTTTTTGTTTTTCGTTTTTCGGAGAACTTGCTGATATGTATCGACACAATCATAAATTGATACTGTCGACAAATGTTAATTTAAATAAATAAATTTAAATAAAGGAAGTTTTCAATTCGGGCTGATCATACAAAGTTACACTGTTGCAAATTTCTTCGACTTGTAATGCATCTATTTGCAGATCTATCTTGATGTAGCCTACAATAATTAATGACATCCGACAAGCAATTTGGTTGTTGCATTTACCACCAAAAGAAATGAGTGTAATTCACTCTGTTTATAGGAGGGTTTAGTCTTGAAACCGCATGTTTAAAAACGTTTGCTGCCATAGTCGATTAGCATGACGACTTGTAAACGATTATCACACTTTATCTACACACGTTAAGATTGTAATATCAACATATTAATTTTGTTGCTTGCGAAACTTGTATGACAACTTGCCGATGCTATCACTGCTTTGATATATTTTTTGGAAGCATTTCCTGTCGAACTTCTCTGTTAGGACATAGAAATGAACAGTGCGGTTTTTTACATAACCTACGTACAATTGCGCATTTGCACATGTCGGCGTTATGATATTTTACCACACAATTCAGACAACACTTATTTTTGATGTTCTTTCACTTTCTTTGTTGGTTAAAACTTGTCTGTCTACTCCTGAGTTGTAACTAACGTTGATACGTGCTTCTGTTCGTGCTTCTTGTCTTTTTAATTGCGGCGTGTTTGTTTCTTTAGTTACTTTTGTTCTGTTACTAGTAGTAAGCCATACTTTTTCTACTGTTTATTAATTCCTCTTGCATAATTGTTAAAATTTGCTCAAGATTTATTGCATTTGCAAACATTTTCCTGTTCCATTCAGTAAGGATACTTGCAGCCGATGTAAGGAAGATCATAATTTATCACTCAAGCTAAGCTCCCCCCCCCCCCTCCCTCGTGGTGTGGGAAGGCTTTGGTTATTTCCTAATTTCAGGTTCGTTACTGGTCTGTAACAGATTAGCCTGTTTTTAAATGTTCTTCTGTTTAGCTACTATTTCTCCAGGAACTACGATCTTCGTTGAATATCGTATAGGCAGAAATATGGGTAGGCTACTCAGTTTAGTAGTCCGTTGTGGCTGCTGGTTCATTTAAATAAATAAAACTACCATTTATTTATTTTGTGCTAATTTAACTTGGATCCCACTTGTTAAAATGCATGCCAAGAAAAGTTACGTGGATCCTTTTTTCGTAAAAGTTGCATCCGGCTTTTACAAGCCATGAGACGTGATTTTCTGTAAAACCCTTCGAATTTACTTAAGACAAGATAAGATAAGATTTTTATTTTGTTGCCACTCAATGGCAGCGAGAAATGGTAAGGGCCCCAGAAAGGTTCCACTAACAACCATACTCAAAATTTACATTTAGATGATAAGGCGTAGGAAGATTTACCTTAATGTTTATTAAGGTAAATGTCGGATTCGTTTGGATACAAATATGTAACCTCTGTTGTTGACATGTAACCTTCCACTCGATAAAAATGTAAATATTGTTAAATATTATCATTTGAAAAGAAGATCGACCTTGTCTCGGCCGTTTTTACGAATTGCATTGGTGACCATAGAAATGTATTTCAGCTTGGAGCCAGAAAAATGTAAGTACAAATGCGGTTGGAACCAATCTCGAAATCTGTTAGTTTGGGCATTAAATAAACTTCTAGTTAGTTTAAAACATAAATTGATATTTTAATCTAGACTAAACTTATAGTTTAGTGCTTCGTTATTTGACACGGTTCACGTAATGTAATGGCAAGAGCGTCGCGCTCATAGGCTAGTAACAGCTGTAGCTAGTGCCAATGGCGAATTTTAGATTTGCGTGTCAACTCACTTAGAGTTGGAATTTTTCATTTATCGAGCTTTAGTCATATAGCTATTAACTCGTAGTATTCCATAGCATTATTATTTTTTAAATAAAAATAAATTAATGTCAGCGCATTTCAGTTTGAAATTAGTATTGCTGACCCTATGATCGTCAAACCGGAACCTGATCCGAGAGAGCCGTTTTTGGCCAATCACAGGGCACGAGCTCGGCCAATGGGATGCTCGCGTGCTTGGATGCTCTTTTCTCAGTCTTGAAGAAAGGGCGGGCGTTTGAACGACGCTTTTTCCCGGAAGTCAAGTTGCCGATCGCTAGAAATTTTAGGACTGCAACATGTAGCCAGCCAGCAAACGCCTCAAGGCAAAGCAAACGCCTCAAGGCAATCGTCGAATTGAAATGCAGTTTATGAAATTGAGTTAGGTTTTCAACAAATGAGAAGCCTTGAGCTCTCCTGACCGTCCGCGTGAAGGCACTGTATTTCTGTATTTAAGGAAACGGATTTTATAATCTTGGTCCCAAAACCACTGCAGATCGGCTGGACGCTATGCCTTTCCTATAGTAGGCACGCGCCTAGCCGAGTAGCGGATAAGCTGAAGATGAAGTCGCGGTGGTACCATGACTTGGTAAGCTTCAGCTTTGTAAAGTACTTAAACTAAAATGTAGTCTAAAGATACTTTAGCTATTAAGATCTTAGGGGGAAGGGATCCTAAAATGATTTAGACCCCAAGAAGATTAATAACAATTAGTCCTAGCTCTTAAGCCCAACATTTCTTAGCCTACGCAATGAATGAGGACAAGCTAGTGTGAGGTCCACGGGTGCCTAAAAACCTTGATAATTTATTAATTTTCTTCCCGATCCAAAATCCTAAAGGGAAGAAGAATTAATATAATATTTTTTTTGATTTTGTTCAAAATCATAACTTAACTTGTTTCATCGCAAAATGCCTGAAAATTGAGTTAAACTATTTTTAACTGGTTCCAGCCGTAAGTTGTGCACCCTACCGAAAGTTGTTTACCTTCAACGTAAATAGTTAACCTGTACTGTAACTTGTTGTGATATCTGCCATAAATAAATGTGCGTATGTTTGAAATCGACTTCTTTTATTCTGACTTCTGCATGAATAAATTAAGCACGTTTAAATCATAACAGAGTTAAGGTTAGGTCTCATTTGCGAATGAGTGGTCGCAGTTCTACCAGGATCGTCGAGAGGAAGGAGAATACTGCCAGTTACAAAAAATGTTACGGTTCCCCCTAGGGACTTTTAGCTAGGCTCCGTAATAAACTGCGTCGCAGCCAGTGGGATTTGGTAAAGAACCCAAATTCTTCCCACTTCCTTCGTCGAGACAACGCCAGGATTCCAGTTGCCAGGATTCCAGCCTTGCGTTACCAGGGATCGTCGTAGCTGACAGTGAGGCTCAAACCCACAGCCATGGATTGCTGATTGAAGCAAGCCCCCAAAAGCCATGGTCAGCAACCGAGCCCAGCAGCGCCAAGGATTGTAGGACCCGACGAGCTAATGTGCCAAGCCGACCAAACCGAGGGAAGCTTCAAACCACCGTCCGATGTTTAGACGACCCAAGCAGGCCTAGACATCGACTACAGTAGGACGACACAGCCGGAATTCAGCTATGAGAGCAGCCGACTTCGTCAGCACAGCTACGGCCACTTTGTGAGTAATTTATTTGTCACTTTGTGCGCTCGCTAGTTTTTCCACTATTCCAGTCAGCTAAACAGAGGTCTGTTGGCTGGAATGAAAATCGAGTGACCCAGTCGATTCAGCAGAGGTTTGCTGGCTGGATTGAAAAGCCACTATTCCAGCCAGCTTAATAGAGGTCTGTTGGCTGGAATGAAAATCCAGTAATCCAGTCAGTTCAGCAAAAGTTTGCTGGCTGGATTGAAAAGCCACTGTTTCAGTCAGTTCTGCAGAGGTTTGCTGGCTGAAACGAAAACAAGTGTTTGTTTCCAGTGAGCAGAGACGGACTCAAAACTTTATTCAGTTCCTCAAGTTTGATGGAAATTAAGTCGTACTCAAGCGAGAAGCAAGAGAACAACAGCAAAAAGCCAAAGCAGGGGTAAATTGTAAGTGCGTCGTTCAGGTGTAAATTGTTTTTATATACTTTAAGGTTGAGCAGCTGAAGGTTAGTGATTTTATGGTTTAAAATTGTGTGAAAAAACAACGCTTGCGAGACCAGGGTTAAAGTTTTAAAATAGGGATATTTGCCTTGACAGGGGATTGTGACTTAAATTTATTTCTGGAAACTTTGGAGGAAAAGGGTAAATTTTTCCTGCTGGTTTAAATAATTTTACCTGTCGTTTAAAAAAAAAAGGTTTTTTTTTACGAAAAAAAAATTTGTAGGGATGTGTTAGCCTGGCTAGTTTAAATTTCAGTTTAAATAGCAAATAACTGTTGTGGACCTGTCGCGAATTTAGGTATGTCGCGAAGTTTAGGTTAGAAGCCTGCAAAATACGTAGTATAATCTTTGTACCGTTTAATTATAGTTTGTTTATTCAGTGACATGTTTAATGGTGAATTAGTCGCGAAATAGGTTAAACACGTATTTTGGTTGATGCTGGTTACAGAGGTTGTAAAATGCGTAATTTGGGGGGAAAAGTGCTACGTAGTTAGCAATTCAGTTAGTTGCAATATTAACAAGGAAAGTTTTGAATAAATGCACAAATAAGCAAAAATAAATGGGTTTTACCTGGAATGTTAGAAAGGCATCAGTCTTGAGTAAGTTGGTATTCTAAAGACTCGTAAGACTTGTTGCTAAGGCAACAAAAAGGTCGATCTGTATAAATAATAGGGATCGACCGGATACCGTTTTGCCGCATCCGGGTCGGTTCCGGATAATTTGATGTCAGTGCCGGGTCACTTCCGGATCTAGGTGCTGGATCCGGACCGGTACCGGACACCGGGTAATTCACACACAAAAACGAAATAAAGCGTTTTATTTTTTTCCCCTTATAAGTTGCAGCTATGGTGTTGATTTTCGAATTGTTTCACATTATTTTCTTACATTAAACACGTAGAAGTCTTACGCTATTCTCAGTACCAGAATAGTAAAATTGCATGTAGGCTACAGAACTGTCTTTGCAATGTTGCTAAATTCTGCAAATTTGTTTTGAAACAGTCCAACAAAGCACTCATTAGGTTAATTAGTCAGAAAACATTTTTCTATTTGAAGGATTTCTCATTGATTAGCATACTGCTTCATTTTGAAAAATAATTAGCAAAATTTTGAAATATTTGTGAAACCAGTTATGTAGTCCACTTATTTATTTTAGATTAAAATTATTCAATTTTGGTTGCATTAAAACTAAATCAAAATCACAACATGTCTGTATTTACTGCTTTCGTTCTGCTTTGTATTGCGTACAGTATAACAAAGACCGAAAGCAAAAAAAAAGGCACGAAACCAACATAAAAAAAGCTGTATTTTTTTTCATTCTATGAACAAAGCTGTCTCGACTCTTGCAACATGGAAGTCATCTTTGGTTATCATGCTATTATTTCTTGCTAGTTTTTGATGTAGTCATTGAACCGTCTTACTTTTCCAATTAAACCCCTTGGCGTCCAAACCACGATTTATCGTCACTTCAAAACAGTTTCTAAAACTCCCGACGGCACTCTCGAATCAAAGCACCGTTTGCAAAGAAAAACTGCCATTGCATACAATGGAGTTGTAGCCTAATTCTACTGAATTAGGTACTTTGGCACGCCTATTTTGGATTCATTTATTTAATATCATCGTTTAATTACCTTAATTGATGTTTTTGTTGGCCATATCGTCAAAATTGACGTGAAATTGCTTTTGTTTGCTAAAACTAGACCTTGGTTCAAGCTGTCGTAACTCAACAACGCAACAAATGGCCGCCATCTGGGTCGCGTTGGAAAGCTGGGATTTCCCGATTGGCGTCCAGTCCAGGCTTACCAGTTGGTCGATAATTATCGAATTGGTCGTTATTTTTTTTCCAAGTCGTTAAAAGTCGATAAAGTTCTGTTATGTCGATAAAAGTCGATAAAAGTGTTGAAATAAATATAATGCAAAAAGCCACATTACCGTATTTTTTTTATATTGGCGATTTGTCACGGTCTCTACGTGAAAGCACTTATAAAACGTGAACTTCTGGTAATTTCGAAAAACTAACTCTTTGAGTTGCTCTACAGCGTGAATGGAGCCCTGCCTTTTCGCTATATCGCTACCGGAAGTACTATCGTGGGCAACCTTATTTGGAGGGGGAAGGAATCGCCGTACAAACAATTGTTTTGTCTTTTGATAACCTTAGACCAAACGTTATCACGTATCTTGGTGACTGTTGTTTGCATTTGCGGTTTTTCATTTTTTCTGTTCGGATATTTCTGACGAGGTCTTATTCAGTAGATATTCGGTCGATATTTGGTCGATATTTTTACGCTGGAAAGGTCGATAATTCGATATTTTCATGTATAAGGACCTCTGGCAACCATGGGGCCAGTCGCAAGTGACGTCACGCGAAGCGAGTCAAGGTCACAGCCGCTGAAGCCTAGCACGTGCGCGTCTATTGGCGGACAGCCGGCAGGGAGTGGGAGCGCGATGGCGGCATAAACTGATCGCAATCACCGATAGCGAATATAAATTAGGAATAAAACAACTTTAAACTACTTCTACGGTAATAAAAACTAAAAAAAAAGGATTTCGGAAGCCGTAAACAACGCTGTAATAGAGAAATAACCAGAGGACCATCGTTTCAAGGTATCCCATGTACTGCAACGGAAGATGAATATTTTCGTAAGCGCATTTACGTAGTCGAACTTCAACTTTTTTTTTTAGTTATGAAAACCTAATATCTCAAGTATATTTTTGTGCACTAATTTACACTGTAATTATTACATCTGCAATTTTTTATACCCGTAGATCGCTTAGTAAAATGAATCGACGAAAAATAACTGAGACATGCAACATGTTTACGGCGACAAGTTTTGGTTGTGTTGCAACCGGTATCCGGCTCAATATAATGGCCGGATCCGGATATATCCGGACTCGGTCGATCCCTAATAAATAAGCTACGCGATATCTCGGACGGCCTTGTAATGAGGGTTTTGATATCTCAGCTGAACTTAGAGATGTGTTTAGTGCTTTATCAGTAGGCTTTAAGTATGTAAATAGTTTAGTAAATTCATTCCTTTTAGAGGGCACCATTGATGTTTTTGTGCATGCGCACGTGAGTGCAAACCTTTTATATTGTTGAACCTATGATGGTAAATTTATGAAGAAATAAACTTCACTTCGCCGACTGGGATTGACCCAGGAACACCTTCTCTTGGCTTCCTCTTTTCTTGGGCATGGGGGTTTTCTGAGGATTAGGTCTAAGGCCGAATGACTTTATTTTCATTCGGGTAATCTTGGACTTAGTCTAAGTTGTGTAAGTTGTGTCAGTATGTAGTGAGTTACGACTCATCTTTGAATTTGGTCATGTGAAGTATAATCTGTTGAGTTGTCTTATTTCGTTACAGCCTTATGATTCTTCAAACGGGGTAAAGTATGGTTAGGTTCCCAACAAACCTAATTCCACCCTAGTTTTAAGTAGATTTAAGGGCCGAGGATGACGTAGCCTTGCCGTATTAGCTAGCAAGTTAATAGCTACACCTCGAGGGGCAACCTATGTAGAAGGCTGCCTAGTTTGTAAGCCCAACCCAAACTCACTTTTGGTCAGTCTAACTTCTCTCCCAGGCTAGCTGTTTCCGGTCATTTTGGTGCCGAAACCCGGGAACAACAAGGCTAGTCGGGTGCAGCGAGGCTGGTTTAGATTTGGTGATGGTTTGTGAGGTCACTTTCAATTCCCATTAGAGGTAAAGTCGCTCTTTGCGATATTCGATTGATCTTCCCCATTAGGGGGAAGATTAATCTGGGTTCGGCTGTTAACTTGTCTTTCATTTTGCACTTCTCTTGGCAATGTTGCTTAGTTGAATGAGTTCCCTTTTGGTAGTTTAGTCGGTTTTGCTTGTTGCTTGTTTTCCGTTTCGTCATGGATCTAGCTCAGTTGAAAGATATTCGTGCGGCTCGCCATCCTATTTTAAGAAGGCTGTGTAATGACATAACACAGGCCATAACTGACAATGATAGGTCGTTAGTCGAAGCTTTGTTAGAAAAGATTAAGGTTAAGGAAGGTGCATTGTTGCTGGTCAATGAACAGTTAGAAGTAGCCAGTACAGCTGCTGATGTAGCAGCTGAAGTAACCGACAATGACACATTTAATGACGTAATTATTGACGTCAAAGTGCAAGCAAATAGATTTTTAAAGACTACACCTGTCGCACGGACTCAGCCGGTTACACAAAAGTATGCCAAGTTGCCAAAACTCCAGATAGCCAAATTTGATGGCACAGTGGCCGATTGGGAGCGATTTTCTGATGCATTTACAGCCGGCATAGACCAAAATCCGGATTTAGCTGACGTTGACTTATTGAATTACTTAAGAGGGTTGCTGAAGGAATCTGCCAGTTTAACGATCTCTGGATTATCGTTAACTAATGCTAATTATAGCATTGCGTGGGCGCTGCTGAGGGAAAAATATGGTGACAAACAATTATTAGTGGCCGAACATGTTCATCAGATATGGGAGTTAAAGAAAGTCACTAGAATTGACACGGGTGTGGAGCTTCGTCGTTTGATTGAAGATTTCCAAAAACACATCCGTTCCTTGGAAGTATTGGGGCAGAATATTGCTGCTATGGGATCGTTGCTTTGCCCGATTCTTTGAAGAATTTGCCTAGTCCTATTGTGTGTGAATGGCATCGGAAAAATAAAGGAGCAGCAGTCTACGATTTAACGGCAATGGTGGATTTTATTAAAGAAGAATTGAACGGCATTGAACTTACATACAGCACTTCGCAAATTAGAGACAGCGCCTCTGCAGTAGACAACTCACGTAAGAAGGAGTTTAGTAGAAGGTCATCGGCCTCAGCATCAGCATTACTCAACCGAGGATGGAGTCAGTCCTGCTAGTAGTCAGAAGGGTCCAAAATCGTTTTGCGTATTTTGCAACGAAGCCAACTTGCATCCGTCAGCAGTATGCCCTAAATACGTCACTAATCAAGAACGTCGCTCGTCGTTAGCCACATCTCGTCGCTGTTTTCATTGTTTGAAGAAGGGTAGTCACTTTGCAAAATCCTGCGATCGACGAATCGTCTGCCGAATTTGCAAATCAGGAACTCATCACACGTTCCTATGTCATAAGCGATTTAATCAGTCAACGGCACTTGCGATAAGCAGTGGGAGAAGTCAGCGAGAAGTAGGTGGTGTTGCAGTACGTCAAGACAACGAAGCTTCTCGCAGCAATAATAATGCAACTGATACGTCGGAATCTGCCTTGATAGCTTCAGCTTCTTCATCTGGAAGCAAGAATTCAAGAAAAGTGTCAGTTTTGCAAACTATCAGGGTTTGGATTCAGCATGCCAGAGAAACAGAAGAAATTATCATTTTGGTGGATAATGGGTCAGAGCGGTCGTTTATTTCTTCTCGTTTGGTGCAACAGCTCGAGTTAGCAGCTGAGGGCAGTGAAAAAACTATTATTCGTTCGTTTGGTGGGGGAAGGTACCATCAGAAGAGTAATGTAATTTCTTTTACATTAATTGGAGGCAATGGAGTACGTTTAAATATGTCTGCTTTGCAAGTTTCTGAAATATGCCGTGGAGTCCGACTATCGGAAACAAGTTTGGTTGAGCATTTCTTGCAAGACAAGCATTGTGGCAGTTGGAATCAGATGATGGCGCCTGGTGATATTTCCACAGTGGACGTTGTAATATGGGCAGACCATTATTGGCGTGTGATGACGGGACAAATGAAGAAGCTGAGTAGTACACTTATCGCAACACAAAGCATTTTTGGGTGGATGCTGCAGGGAAGCACACCAACGTATGGTCCCTTATCGCCTACAGTTTCGATGTGTGTAGCTGCTTCGTGGGAAGAAACTTGTTCGTTGTCCAACGATTTATCGAAGATGTGGGAGCTTGATCGTAGTGGCATTGTGGCCAAAGAAGAGAAATTACCACAAACATTGGAAGTAGTGGAAGTATTAAGTTTCTACAAGAATACCACGACGTTTCAAAACGGAAGATATCAGGTTCGTATCCCCTGGAATCAACATAAAGACAAGCTGTCTGACAACTTTGAGGTTGCACTTGAACGTTTGCGTCGGTTGTTGTGGAAGTTGAGCAAGGATCCTAAGTTGTTTGAACGTTACACGTCTGCAGTATTTGAATATCTTCACAACAATCATGCTGAGGAAGTAACTTTGGAGAAGCATGGCCCCATGGTATATTACATGCCGCATCAGGCCGTTATCAAGGATGACAAGAAGACCATGAAAACTCGGATTGTTTTTGATGTGTCATCAAACCCCGAAGGAGGATATTCATTAAATAAATACCAGAGTGTTGGACGCAACCTCAATCCGTCAATATTTGAGTTGCTGTTACGATTTAGATGGCATAAGATCGGAGTCACGACTGATATGTCGAAGGCCTTCTTTCTGGTTCTTCTGCATCCAGAAGACAGGGACGCTACCAGATTTATGTGGACTGATGCTCCGTGGAAACGGGGGACTAACCCACCCTTAAAGGTTTTTCGTATGACAAGGATGCTCTTTGGGATGAAAGCGAGTCCATTTTTATTGGCTGCAACTGTTCGTCATCATGTAGACACACACCCTTCTAGTGACAAAGACTTTGGTCAACATTTAGCAGACAGAACCTACGTGGATGACTGTTTAACTGGAGAGGAAACAACTCAGAAGGCATATTCACTTTCTGTACGAATACACGAAGTCATGAACAAAGGAGGTATGAGGTTCGGAAAATGGGCAACTAATGACGACTCACTTCGAAACTTGTGGATTGCCAAGGGACTAGTGTCAGCCGAAGAGCCGCCTGAAGAGAAAGTTAAAGTTTTAGGACTGTATTGGGAATTGTCGTCGGATCAATTAAGATTGCATTATGCTGGTCTTGTGGAAGCAGTCAAGTCTAAAAAAAATACCAAACGGAATGTGCTAGAAATTTTTGCACGAGTTTTTGACCCTTTAGGTTTTTTGTCTCCGTTTGTGGTAATTATCAAGCGCATTCTTCAAGATTTATGGAGATTGAAAATTGAGTGGGATAAGGTGATGCCTGATCAGTTGTTAGTTGTCTGGGAGCAGTGGAAAGAAGATGTGCATCAAATAGCCAAGATAAGAATTCCAAGATGGCTACAAGTTAGCAGTCTGGAGAATTTCCAGTTACTTACTTTCTGTGATGCAGGGCCACGAGTGTATGGTGCAGTGACTTATTTCCGCTATTCTATGGATGGAAATCAAACCTTTCAGACTTATTTTGTGACGTCAATATCCCGATTGGCGCCATTACAACTTATGAGCATTCCGAGGGTGGAGTTAATGGCCTGTCTGATAGGTAGTCGGTTGTCAGCCAACATATCTCAAGTTTTGTGCAAAGAAGCTAAGCAGTATTTGTGGTCTGATGCAAAAGTGGCGTTGAAGTGGATCGAAGATTTGCCTACTAGGTGGAAAGTATTTTGTAGCTTGCAGAGTTCAAGAAATTCAAAGCAATATTGGTGAGAGGTGTTGTTGGAACTACTGCAGTAGCAACAGAACATTGCAGATGTTATAACAAGAGGACAAGGTTTTCCTAAGCTCATAGAAAATGAAGAGTGGTGGTCTGGACCAGAATGGCTTAAATTACCGGAAGTAGAATGGAAGGTTCCTTTGCTACATATGCAAGATAAAGAACTATCCAATGTCATTCTAGAAGAGCAAGTTTCTAATGTAACTATGTAGTTATGTAGATGTGCAGAGCCAATTCTGAAGTTTGAAGATTATAGTTCATGGCAGCGTTTAACCCGAGTGACCGCATGGGTAATGCGTTTTTTCAACAATTGTCTCAAAAGAGACGTTAATAAAGACGTGTGGCTAACTTTCCCGGAAATAAAGGCAGCTGAGAAGTACTGGATCTCTGTCAGTCAACATCAAGAATATTCAGATGAAATTAAAGCCTTGATGAAGGATCAAGAAGTGAATAAAAGTTCCTGCATTTTCCAGTTTAAGCCGTTCCTGGATAAGGAAAAACTCATTCGTTTAGGAGGAACACTGGAGTATTCAAGATTTCCTGAAAATCAAAAACACCCCTTTTTGTTGAAAGGTGGAAGATTGGTGGAATTATTTATCAGGGATAGACACTTCAAGACGCTGCATGGAGGGGTTCAGAGTACTCTTGCGTTGTTAAGAAAGGAAGTATGGATATTGCGTGGTAGGCAGTCAGTTAGAAAAGCCATACATGGATGTACGAGATATTGCAGATGGAATGCCAAACCTGCAAGTGAAGTTGAAGTGCCATTGCCATTTTAGCTAGTCAGTGAGTCGAATCCGTTTCATTCAACAAGAATTGATTTTTGTGGGCCAGTTTTCATCAAGACACAAAAGGACATTACCAAGGCATACGTTTGTTTGTTTACCTGCGCAGTTACGCGTGCCATACACTTGGAGCTTGTGGCCTCGCAAAGTACGGCAAATTTTATACTGGCGTTTAGACGATTTGTGGCAAGAAGAGGAGGCTGCAGAGTGATCTACAGCGATAATGCACAAACTTTCAAGAAAGTAGACAGATTGTTAAGAGAGAGCTACAATTGGTTGAACAATACACAAACGCAAGAGGTCGCTACAAGTTTAGGAATTGAATGGAAGTTCATCGCACCAAGAGCAGCATGGTGGGGCAGTTTTTATGAAAGAATGGTGCAGATAATAAAATATTATTTGAGACGCACTTTGGGAACAGCTTTATTATCACAAGATGAGTGTTCTACAGTACTCACAGAGATTGAAGCAGTCATAAACAATCGTCCTTTAGCACCTATTACAAAAGATTTTTCTGATAATGAGGCTTTAACTCCAGCGCATTTTCTGCTTGGCAGGCAAGGAGCATGTTTGACGGATAATTTGACGTGTTATGCCGACATTCCCACCAGTGTGAAATTGGTCAAGAGATGGAGATACAGAGGACCGACGATGAAGCGATTTTGGAAGCAGTGGCGTCGCGACTACTTGTTACAACTTCGTACAGCTCACGAAGTTCATCGAGCCTCTCAAAATCAAACGCCGGTGTAGCTGAATGACGTAGTTCTTCAAATGAAGGAGAAGTTACCTAAAGGAAAATGGAAATTATCAAGGGTTATTGAGTTGACTCCCGGAAGAGATAACAAAGTACGTTCTGTCATGCTTCAACATGCAGATGGAAGTTTGTCACAAGGAGCAGTTCAGCACGTATGTCCACTGGAAATTTTGTAGGCGCGGTCGATGTGTGTCCAAGTTCGGTAACTTGCTTTAGTTTACTCGGACTTGAGATACACTTTCAAGAGATAGAAGCAAGTTCATGAAGAACATACATGCAGAAGATACTGGGTAGGTTACATGAGAAATGTTAGGGACACACATCACAGCTTTTGAACGAAGCTAACACAACCGATTTCATACACTTCTTGTATGCAGTGGAAGTTTTCTTCAAGTCTTCGGTCTGTATAATTTGCCATAGGGTGTAAAATTATACAGCAACGTTTGGATTAGGTGAGCGTTGAGTACACGCCTTTCGTTCTGTCTCGGGAAAGGTGGCTAGTAGTGGACTCAACAGCTCTACCAGTAAAAATTGGAGGAAAACAATTAATTTTATTTCATCACACAGCCCACTCCAGTGTGAGTTTTGCCAACCGGTGAAGACCCGATCGGAAAGTTTTTTTTATACTTCGGGCAGGTTAAGCGAGAGTGTTGCCGTCGATTATGACAAAGTAAAAGCTGAACTTTTAAACCAATTTCAGCTCACACCAGAAGCTGCGCGTGTTAAGTTCCGTAGTTTCTCGAAGTCTACCGAACAAAGTTATAGTAAATTTGCGTTCAGGCTTAGGATGCAAATGGTGCAATGGTTTGATCTTGCCAAAGCAAGTGCAGATGCTGGTAAGATCTCAGATCTGATTTTGCTAGAACAATTTTTAGTAAATTGTCCCAACCAACTTAAGTACTGGCTTCAGGATAAGGCAGACATAGACTCAGTAGAAAAGGCAGTTACTTATGCCGATGAGTATGTTGCGCGTAGGCTAGTGTCTATCGCAGAAAAGGACATACGTCATGCTCCTGTTGGAGCCAATAAAGAAGATAACGCTCCTAAAACTGTTCTGCCATCACAGGTGCAAAAGACTTCGGGCAATGGCACTGGCCAAAACTCGAAATCTGGTATTTTGCCTAATCAAACTGAGGCAAATGAAAATGGTGATAAGGAAGCTAAACTGTTACAACCTCGTAAGAAGTGTTTCCAGTGTTCTAGTTTCGACCATCTAAGAAATACTTGCCCTTTACTTGAAAAGGTAACTGAACCTAAAATGCTGAATGCATGTTTTGTTAACAATGTTGTTAAAACGTTAAAACCAAATATGTTTAAATGTAAACTTGGTTGTAGAACTGTGTCAATTTTAAAAGACACTGCCAGTGAACTGAACATAATTAGTAGTAAGTTAGCCCAAAACTGGCCTAAATTACCAACTGAAGTATCATGCAAATCTGCTTTAAACAAACAAGTTGTTAAATTAAAACAGGTGAATTTGTTTTTGAAAACCAAGCAAGGTCTCTTAAAAACTACAGCATGCATTAGTCCAGTGCTAAATGCTGATGTGGACATTATTCTAAGTGGACCGGCACTTCATGTTTTAAGCGCTTCACACAAGTCTAATGTTGTTTCTACACACAAAGTGCGGCATAAACCAGGGAGGGATCACTTAAATGCTGACGCCTCAAGTCGATACTTTCCTGAAGCTTAGTGATGCACCAAAACAAAAATGGGTTGTTGTGACTACTACCGAGTGGTACTCTCAGTTGTGTATTTTTTTTCTTAGACTCCATGTTGAGCTAGTTAAAAAGTTTACATGAAATCCTGTACGAGTTTTTTTTTTTTGCTTTCTATTGCACAAAAAAGTAAGACAAGTTTTCCATGTATTTCTTGAAAAAAAAATCGGAAGAGTTTTCTTGTGACTTTCTATATATAAAAAGTTATCAGTAGTTGTCAGGTGACCTGAAAACCTGTCCAGTGTGTTGTAAGTTAGGAATAGAGCCCACAGTTTTTTAGTACGTGCCCATAGAATCCTTCTTTCTGAAATGTATTGCACACTAGGTTAGAGGGGGACGACCTGATGTTTTTGGTAATTTTACTGGATAAACTAAAATTACAATGCGACATTCCCATGCCGGCGGGGACATATTAACAGAGTATTGAGAGGCTGTGTCATTTTTAATTTGCAACGATATAACTTGTTAAATGTTGTTTGTCAATGAAATTCTGGTCTGAATTTTTTTGATGGTGATTGCTTCCTTTTCAATTCATCCTACCTGTATAAAGTGAAACGGGATCACTCGCAATGTCTTGTCCTTGAGTGTTTGTATTATTGATTTATGCGCTGCTCAACATTTACTTACACATGTTCGATTGTACTTGCATTTGGTTTAGCACTGAATCTTGCGCCTCGGGCGACAGGAAGTCAGCTCCTTCAGTGGAGGCGTGTAAGGAAGATCGTAATTTATCACTCAAGCAAAGCCCCCCCCCCCCTCGTGGTGTGGGAAGGCTTTGGTTATTTCTTAAATTCAGGTTCGTTACTGGTCTGTAACAGATGAGCCTGTTTTTTAAATGTTCTTCTGTTTAGCTACTATTTCTCCAGGAACTACGATCTTCCTTGTATGTCGTATAAGCAGAAATATGGGTAGGCTACTCAGTTTAGTAGTCCGTTGTGGCTGCTGGTTCATTAAAATAAATAAAAATACCATTTATTTATTTTGTGCTAATTTAACTTGGATCCCACTTGTTAAAATGCATGCCAAGAAAAGTTACGTGGATCCTTTTTTTCGTAAAAGTTGCATCCGGCTTTTACAAGCCATGAGACGTGATTTTCTGTAAAACCCTTCGAATTTACTTAATGTTTATTAAGGTAAATGTCGGATTCGTTTGGATACAAATATGTAACCTCTGTTGTTGACATTTAACTTCCACTCGAAAAAAATGTAAATATTAGATATTGTCATTTGAAAAGAAGGTCGACCTTGTGTCGGCCGTTTTTACGAATTGCATTTGTGACCATAGAAATGTATTTCAGCTTGGAGCCAGAAAACTGTAAGTACAAATGCGGTTGGAACCAATTTCGAAATCTTTTAGTTTGGGCATTAAATAAAATTCTAGTTAGTTTAAAATATAAATTGATATTTTAATCTAGACTAAACTTATAGTTTAGTGCTTCGTTATTTGACACGGTTCACGTAAAGTAAAGGGCAAGAGCGTCGCGCTCGTAGGCTAGTAACAGCTGTTAGCTAGTGCCAATGGCGAATTTTAGATTTGCGTGTCAACGCACTTAGAGTTGGAATTTTTCATTTATCGAGCTTTAGTCCTATAGCTATTCACTCGTAGTATTGCATAGCATTATTATTTTTAAGATAAAAATAAATTAATGTCAGCACATTTCAGTTTGAAATTAGTATTGCTGACCCTATGATCGTCAAACCGGAACCCGATTCGAGAGAGCCGTTTTTGGCCAATCACAGGGCACGAGCTCGGCCAATGGGATGCTCGCATGCTTGGATGCTCTTTTCTCAGTCTTGAAGACAGGGCGAGCGTTTGAACGATGCTTTTTCCCGGAAGTCAAGTTGCCGATCGCTGGAAATTTTAGGACTGCAGCATGTAGCCAGCCAATAATCGCCCTAGCCGCAAACGCCTCAAGGCAATCGTCGAATTGAAATGCAGTTTATGAAATTGAGTTAGGTTTTCAACAAATAAGAAGCCTTGAGCTCTCCTGTCTGTCCGCGTGAAGGCAGTGTATTTCTGTATTTAAGGAAACGGATTTTGTAATCTTGGTCCCAAAACCACTGCAGGTCGGCGGGATGCTATGCTTTTCCTAGAGTAGGCGCGCGCTTAGCCGAGTAGCGGATAAGCTGAAGATGAAGTCGCATTAGTACCATGACTTGGTAAGCTTTAGCTTTGTAAAGTACTTAAACTAAAATGTAGTCTAAAGATACTTTAGCTATTAAGATCTTAGGGGGAAGGGATCCTAAAATGATTTAGACCCCAAGAAGATTAATAACAATTAGTCCTAGCTCTTAAGCCCAACATTTCTTAGCCTACGCAATGAATGAGGACAAGCTAGTGTGAGGTTCACGGGTGCCTAAAAACCTTGATAATTTATTAATTTTCTTCCCGACCCAAAATCCTAAAGGGAAGAAGAATTAATATAATATTTTTTTTTGATTTTGTTCAAAATCATAACTTAACTTGTTTCATCGCAAAATGCCTGAAAATTGAGTTAAACTATTTTTAACTGGTTCCAGCCGTAAGTTGTGCACCCAACCGAAAGTTGTTTACCTTCAACGTTAAATAGTTAACCTGTACTGTAACTTGTTGTAATATCTGCCATAAATAAATGTGCATATGTTTGAAATCGACTTCTTTTATTCTGACTTCTGCATGAATAAATTAAGCACGTTTAAATCATAACAGAGTTAAGGTTAGGTCTCATTTGCGAATGAGTGGTCGCAGTTCTACCAGGATCGTAGAGAGGAAGGAGAATACTGCCAGTTAGGAAAAATGTTACGGCGCCCCTAGGGACTTTAGCTAGGCTCCGTAATACCAATCATTGGAGAATTATAGGGCAAAAAAACGGCTGCTGAAGACTTCACATTTTTTCCAAATGCTTCCAGCGCTCTCATATGCATTTTCAATTCTTCCAAGAATCATTTTAAATCCTGTCCATTTCTTGGTATCTGGACGGGAGAAATCTTCAGTAACATGTTCAGTAGCAA
Source organism: Lithobius niger (assembly GCA_023313725.1). NCBI lineage: Eukaryota > Metazoa > Arthropoda > Chilopoda > Lithobiomorpha > Lithobiidae > Lithobius > Lithobius niger. Next base: position 20,041 of record JAHWFP010230640.1, read on the forward strand.
TTATTTCAGTTTCTAGTTGCCGCTGAAAATATACACTACCTATAATTTTAGCATTCTTGTCTTCGAATGCTTTTTCCCTAGAAAAAAAAATTCTAGTTCTGTTCCTGCCTCGAAAACCCAGTGCACATGCGTCATTCGCACTGCTCCTATAAAAGTGCCAAGGCGCCCACTTGCTTCACCTTTCTTCTCTAGGCATCGTTAGCGAGTGGACACCTTTCGTTTTTTCCCACTTTTCTATGCCTTCGGTACCTTGGATCCAGTAGACAAGGACTGCAACACCGGCAGCAGCTCCCTGTGGGACAGGATAAACTGAACAGGGCCGCCTTTTTTGCGCCTGGTGAGGGCATCGACCGTCTTGTTACCATGGACCCCACTGTGACCACGGATCTACCGGATACTGGCAATGCACCTCTCACACTCTGCCCGGAACAACTTTTCACTAATTTCCACCGCCAGTGGGTGGTGCACTTCCAATGACCGGAAGGACAGCTGGAGGAACTGTACACCTATTGCAGAATCTGAGAAATGCTAAGTCGGGGGACACGCAGGTCCAGACCCACATCCAACGTCACTAGCTTCCCGATGAAGCTCGAGGGTACATGTTGGAGTAATGTGAGTAGCATAGCTTGAAGTGCTACACATAAGGCTGGGACAGACGAGCGAGTCCACTCGCCCTCGTACTACTGCAGGGCAACAGTTAGTCCCCCTCAACCCCAACTTGGTCCGTCTGTCACCCTCTTTTTACAACTCGCAGTGAACTCGCTGAATTTTCAAGCCTGGTCAGAAAAACACGCAGCGAGTAAGAGGATTAGGGCTATTATTCTGGTCCAACAACTAATAGCAAAGGAGAACTAGATAACGCGCATTCCCAGGGAAAGATCCCCCGCCTACAGAGCATGCGCCACAGCACTCGTGGTGAACTCGCAGTCAACTCGTAGTCAACTCGCTGTCATCTGTCACCCTTCTCATTCTCCACTCGCAGGAATTCGGAAGGGTTATAATCGTGGCCTCGGGGACTCGCGCTCGTTGATATTCGCTCGTCTGTCCCAGGCTATGCACGCCAGTGCCACCAGTCCAGGTTTCCCAGTGTTACCAAGAATCCTTTTCCCTGTTTTTGTAGTCTGAGGATTGTATTTATCTCAGTGGGCAATCACTTTGGTAGTCGTCTTTCTTTAATATCATTTTTTGTTACATTGCAGATACATGTTTACGCATGCTTATTCCACTAAGAATTAGCCTTTAAGCTTTTAAGCCTTTTTCTGTAAGCTTCTCAAAAAAAAGGAGTTATATTATAATAAGAATTCATATGGCCTGTTTGATGGCCTCAGGAAGGTCATGGGAATGGTCGGGCGAAGTTGTGGCTCTCTTCTTTTGTGCATTATGCTAAAGTTCGACAACAACCACACAATCCTTAACCAAGGTATCTTTCTAAACTTAAGATACTTCTTAAGTATTTGTGAGAAGAATGAACCAATATTGTAACCTTTTCAGTGAAAACAGCTCTCCACAACGCAACCACGTGTTCCTCCGAAAAATGTACACGGTTTTACTAGTGTCTCTGAATAACTTTCGTTTGTGTGTCAGCGTGGCGCTTTGGGTATGGTGGCGGCCTACGGTGTGAGAGGTTCCCAGTTCCAATTCCGTAGCTTAATTTTTTTTTCTTCTTTAAGCTATTGTTAATTTGATTTACACATTTATTTAGACCACCAACTCCTGTTTTCTTAACGAGTTAGATTTTTTTGTAATTTTTAAGATTGACATTTTGTAAGAATTATCTTTGTAATGGGGTCAAGTAATGCACCAACAGAAAGACTTAACAAGAACAATAAAATTCATTTCATTTTCAGTTCTTTCAGAAATTTGCCAATGCCATTGGCACCAATTTACGAAGTATCCATTTATCTGAAAAACTTCAAATTTTAAATATAGAACATTTAACCATTAATGCAGGAGGGTTTTCAATGATTTTTCTGTAGGTTAATAAAATTCGGGAAGCCAAGAAGTTGAAAATAAGCAACTGCATTGAATCTATTAGACATCAGGATTATTAGCACACGATTCTGTTAGCAGTTCTTTGGCAGAACATAAACAAAAAACTAATTCACCCTACTTAGTCAAAAAATTCGTGAGTGTGTTAAATGGCTTTGCGAAGGAGGATTTTCTTTTTTTGTATGGCTGGGGCAAACAGATCCACGGGAAATAAATAATGTCAAATTCGCAAAAAACTAGGAAAGAATTTCTGATAACGGTAACAACAAACTTTAAACTATAACTGTTTTCTCCACTATTTTTGAAGGATTTTGAAGGATTTTGACAAACTATACCTCATTCGAAGCGCCATTTACAGAGCTGTGCAATGCCGTTTACCTAGTGTCATTAGGCCAAACCGTTTTCGAATTGTGTCCGAAAAGGTCCAGGCAAAGCATAAAACAAACGATAAACTGTAACTGTTTTCGCCACTATTTTTTTTTTTCATTTTGAAGGATTTTGACAAACAATACCTCATTCGAAGCGCTATTTACAGAGCTGTGCAGTGCCGTTAACCTAGTGTCATTAGGCCAAACCGTTTTCGAATTATGTTCGAAAACTTTTGCGGAAACTAAAGATTTTTTACGGTTTTTGCTGTCATTTTTTTCAAATTTTAACCGATCTACAATACACCATTGGAAGCGTAATTTTCAGAGCTTTCTAACGCTTTTTACCACTTGTTGATAGACCACCCCGTTGAAAAAATATCTTCGAAAACGTTTACGAAAACGTTAGCAAGAATCCTTTTCCCTGTTTTTGTAGTCTGATGATTGTATTTATCTCAGTGGGCAGTCACTTTGGTAGTCGTCTTTCTTTAATATCATTTTTTGTTACATTGCAGATACATTGTTTATGCATGCTTATTCCACTAAGAAATAGCCTTTAAGATTTTAAGCATTTTTCTGTAAGCCACTCAAAAAAAAAGAGGTATAATATAATAAGAATTCAGATGGCCTGTTGGAATGTCATGGGAATGGTCGGGCGAAGTTGTGGCTCTCTTCTTTTGTCATTCATTATGCTAAAGTTCGACAACAAACACACAATCCTTAACCAAGGCATCTTTCTAAACTTACTTACATAAGTATTTGTGAGAAGAATAAACCCATATTGTAACCTTTTCAGTGAAAACGGCTCTCCACAACGCAACCACGTGTTCCTCCAAAAAATGTACACGGTTTGACTAGTGTCTCAGAATAACTTTCGTTCGTATGTCAGCCTGGCGCAGTGGGTATGATCGCGGCCTACGGTGCGAGAGATGCCCAGTTCCAATCCCGTAGCTTGCTTTTTTTTTCTTCTTTTTTAAGCTACTGTAAATTTGATTTACACATTTATTTAGATCACCAAGTCCTGTTTTCTTAACGAATTAGACTTTTTTGTCAATTTTTAAGATTGACATTTTGTAAGAATTATCTGTGTAATGGGGTCAAGTAATGCACCAACAGAAAGACTTAACAAGAACAATAAAATTCCTTTCATTTTCAGTTTTTTCAGAAATTTGCCAATGCCGTTGGCACCAATTTACGAAGTATCCATTCATCTGAAAAACTTCAAATTTTAAATATAGAACATTTAAGCATTATTGCAAGAGGGTTTTTAATGATTTTTCTCTAGGTTAATAAAATTCGGGAAGCCAAGCAGTTGAAAATAAGCAATTAGCATTGAATCTATTAGACATCAGGATTATTAGCACACGATTCTGTTAGCAGTTCTTTGGCAGAACAATAACCAAAAAAATAATTCACCCTACTTAGTCAAAAAATTCGTGAGTGTGTTAAATGGCTTTGCGAAGGAGGGTTTTCGTTTTTGTATGGCTAGGGCAAACAGATCCATGGGAAAAAATAATGTCAAATTTGTGAAAAACTAGGAAAAGAATTTCTGATAACGGTAGACTGAGGTGTTACAGAAAACGCGAACCTTCTCCTCCATGTCCCTGTTTTCCAGGCTGCACACCTCCGCCAGTTCCTCACACCAAGCACAAAGATGCATTGGACGCACTAGGATCGGCAGGCAGAAGCGCTTCAGACACTCTTCGCCAAGCAGCGTAGCACCAACGCCGAGGGTGCCCTAGCGCTGTCTGGCGAGAAGGCTTATGAAGCCATAATCCAAGAGGATCCTGGCAAGGGGGTCGGTGCCTCTCACCAGCAGCACAGGGATTGGGGTGGACGGCAGCCAACCAGTGACTGTCCGAAGGCAAGCGTTAACAGCCTAACAATTCTTCGTACAAGTGTTAAATAGTTCAAAGTTTCGTCTAAACAGGTGATTGTTGATGGGTAATATGTTTCAAGCGCATATAGGCCTACTAGTTTTAAACCAAATTAAGCTACGTTGCGAATTTCGAGGCCAATTCGACTCAAAATTGGCAGCTAGAAAGATAGAAAGGCTTATTTATTTTGTAGATAGGTTTTCAGAGCTGAGCGGAATAGTTTTTAAGTAAGTAGGAACGATCAATGCGTGCGCGACCGTTGGTACTCGATAAGTGAACAAAAATTCTAATTGAAACAATTAAAACTGCAATGTGCTCCCTTTTGTTGTCAAAGATAATCCCAAATGAATGATTGTGCTTCATCGGAATGAGTTGGCTGCCTTAAAGGGCTAAAGAAAGTGTATTTGCACGTTTGCATGTCTGTTTATTTATCAGAGAAGGTGCGAGTGAGGGGAAGGAGTCTAATATAATAAAAATAAAACCTGGCGACACAGCAAAAGGAGCAGCCTTTTCCACAGTTCATACTGAATGCTGGTTTTCTCAGTGGTAGAGTAAGCAAATTTTCCGGGAAGTAGGAAAGAGTGGCGCGATGAGAGGGATGAGGGGAGGGGACAGGACTCCACACCATACAGTAGGGGAAAATTGTCGAAGATTCAGTAAAAAAATGAAAAAGGAAGGAGGAGTAACTGAAGGGGGATGTGCTGATTGAGTGAGCGAAGTGAACGAAAATCTGCGTTTGTTAGTCATATGTAGTGTGCCCTCCAACGGGAAGCACGCCTTCCACACACGATTTATGGCTAGGAGCGAGCCAGTGTGAATTGTGCGAAAAAAGGTGAATGAAATGCCACCCATACGTAGCATGGGCTTCAGCTAGTTATTGATAGTATAACATATTAAAAATGCATAAACAACAAGGTTACGAACGGTTTAATACCAAGCCATTACAATTTAAATTTTTTTATTTATCTTCTTAATCATTAAAAACTTAGTCGGTCGGATTGTTAGTTAATATGTGTGTCTTCTCCTCCGGAAATAGGAAGGCTAGAAATGGGAGAAAAGTGTCAAAAGACAGGGAATTAATCTGGATATCGTAGGCGTATTTTCGTAGTTCTAGGTGAGACTTTTCTGGTCGAAAAAAAAGCAAAAACCCTCATTGGACCGTTGTTTCTTGCTCTTTATCTCCTCTCTCCCTGGCTTTTCTCTCGTGCTCTTTCTCCTCTTTTGCTTTTGTCTCCTCTTGCTCGCTGTCCCTCTCCTCTGACCCCTCTCTCTCGCTCTGTCTCCTCACTCTCTCATGCTCTCTGTGTCTCGCTGGCTTTCTTTCCTCTCTCAGGCTCTTCCCTCTCTCTCTTCTCTCTCTCTCTCTCTCTCTCGTATGTGCGTGTGTGTGCATGTGTGATAGAGTGAGAGATACAACGGGCCCGAGTGAGCAAAGCGAACAAAGTCCCGTTTTAACTCAGCATTTTGGCACTTTTTATCCGTGCTTGCACGTCTGTCTGTCTATTTGTTCCACTAGGGACGTAGAGGTTTGGGTCCTTGGTTCCGCAGTTATGGCCAAACACATATTAAATGCATTAGAATGAAATTTCGTAAGAATATTCTTTGAAATAAGTTTGAATGACATATGTACTTGATTTTTTACATGTTGCTAAAATCAGAAATGGCATACGAAAATGGCGTCAAAAAAGGGTTTCTTTGTGCCGTGATCCATTACCTGATTTTTAGCATTCTCCTTCTTTTGCTGTGCAATCTAGAGATTAAAGTTCTTGTATTGTCCAGCATCGCTACCCACTGCGCATGTGCAGCCTCCACTACATAAACACAGACGAAGGTCGATTCTTCATCTTTCCTTCTCTACACATCGACCTGTTTTGTCGCGCTCTGTGTGCTCTTTGTTTGGATACTGACTCCTCGGACGCCTTTATGCCGCATGCCAAAGGTGGTCCTCGGGACCCTCTCCCCCAGTCAGGGTCCTACTCCTCCTCCTCCTGTGGTTGTCATCCGTGATGACCCACCATAGCCTGAATATTTAGCGCTTGCCGCTTCCGGTGCTCAGTCACCTCAAGTGGCCTCTTTGTTACATACAGTCGCCGTTCTTCGACCATCACAGTCCCCGGATCTTCGTGCCCTCCAGGAAGAACTTTTTCGGGGTAAAGATATGTATTCCCCTCTAAAGCTGCAGGTTAAGTTCCATTGCTCCCAGGCGATAGACGTCCCCCTCGACCTGTCCTCTCGTTCGTCTTGAAGATCAACCACTTCCCGCTCAGTGCCAGTGGAAGTTAACAACGAACCTCTCTCAAGGAAAAAGTTCATAAACTCATGGATTCTGCACTGCGGACTTTCAACCACAAGCGACCAATGTCTCCAGTCGCCCCTACATCCAGCTGTTTTATGGACGACTGGTTAGCATCAACTACTAAAACGATTCGTCTGGCAATGGCCGATACTGCCGGCCTCTCCCGCCAATGGGAACCAACTCCCGATTCTCCAGTCCCCCGACCTCATCGCCTGCTACCCTCGGTCAACTCGGACTCCTCTGATTCGGTCTATGACGACCACTTGCCTCCGCCAACTGATCCTTCTGATGCGTTCTCCCGACATGCTCACTTCTACTAACCGATCGACCCGGATCCCTCTGAGGTCGCTCTTCCAGACCTCTTGAAGGTGGTCAAAGACATCATACCGGACTGTTTCTTATATAAACCATAGCCTCAAATGACCAAACCTTGCAAGAACCGCAGTCTCTCCACGGGACTTGACTTCGGTCTCCACGACCAGCTTCCTCGACAGAACCTTGTCCTCGGGCAATCAACTACTCTGCTCACCACTCTGCTCCACATGGGCGGCCTTATCTTGGGTAACGGGTCACCACTGGAACTTGACATGGACCCGCCACCACCTAGTGCAAATCCTTTTTCTTCTGCCCTTCGGGCGATGGAGCGGCCAACCCCCATAACTTTGACACCTACCCCCAATCAGAATTCCTCACTGCGGATGTTAAGTTGGACGTTGGTACCTACTTATATCTACCTCATCGAATCTCGGTCCCCACCTCTGTCCTATTTGACAACGACCGTTTTCTGAGTCTTGGTCTTCGAGCGACCTCCCAAACCGACGTTCTAAACACGGCCGCCAATTTCCTGTGCGAAAAAATCTCCATGGATCCCTCTCCAGACCAAACCAATGATCTAGCATCCCTGGTCGGTCGGGTGTTTCGCAAGACCTGCAACCTTCCACTCCATGAATTGGCTGACACGAGCACTCTTCAACTCTACGCTCTTGCTTCGAGACGTGGTTCTTAACACGGCCCCCTTCATGATTCCACTGGACATGTCCTTCGGAACCAACCAATCCATGAGGCCGTCACTCTTTATGGGGTCTCATTCCTAAACTCACCCCACCTGGACATGAAGGCTGGAACGAAAACCAAAACCTTAAAAGACTAAGGGTCCCCAACGTCAACGACCGGCGGGACCTCCAGTCACCACCGAACCAAGAGATGACGGGGTCATACCTCTGCCCCATCCGGAGCCTCACTCTGCATCTCCAGCTACTTTTCAACAAACAGAGACTTCACACTGCGACTTCTGCACCAGCTAGAGTCAACTTCCCGTAGTCATGCCCTTCGCAGACAGAATATCACCTCTATTCCAAAAGATAGGTCCTTCCTTCGGTGGCCCACCTACACGTTAACACAGCTCAACTCCCTCATCGGTTCAATAGATTCCATAGTTCTACTCATCCCGAATGGCAGACGCATGGTACGTCCTCTTCACCACTTTCGTATAGACGAATGGACCGCTCGGTCGCCTGTCCTCCCAAGATGGCGACCACGTCAGAACAATTTTCCCCTCTCCACCTTGCTATCTTGGATGGACATCCAGTACATCACACGGACAGTACCCTTCAAAAGCTCCCGCCCGACATCCACTTGTTCTCTAACGCCTCTCTTCAAGGGTGGTGCATTTGCATCGGCGACCGTATGATATCCGGGACTTGGCCACCAGACACCACCGACCACATCAATGTTATAGAATCACAAGCAGTCCCCCTTGGTCTGGCACACTTCCAACACCTCGTCAAAGGGAAGGCATTACAAGTCCGCATCGACAATACCACGGCGGTCTCCCATCTCTGGAACAACGGAGGAACGAGATCCTGCTCTCTCCATGAGGTCACCACCAACATCTTCACCCTATGCATTCGTTTGGGAACAACCTTACTACTGCTCTACATTCCGGGCAACCGCAACGTGATTGCAGACGCCTGTCCCGCCGGTCCCATCCAGCATGCCAATGGTCCCTCAAAACATCCATTTGCACGTTTCTCTTCCAGCTTTGGGGGCGACTGTATCTCGACCTCTTCGCCACGAGGCTCAATGCCAGACTTCCCCACTTTGTCAGCCCGGTTCCCGACAATCAAACTTAGGCTGTGGATGCCCTGACAATAGATTGGCACCACATCTTTGGTTACCTGTTACCTCCACCCAAGCTACTCACTCTGGTCCTACTAAAACTGGCTCAGTCTCGGATGCTTCATCCTGCTCGCCCCCAACTGGCCCTTGGCTGCCTGGTTTCTGCTCCTACTCAACTTTCTGATCGATTCCCCTCGTTGTCTTCCAGACATACAGGCCCTGCTATTGCAACCATGCTCCACCGCAAACCTCTGTCACACCAGCTACACTCGTGGCTGCTATCATCTGACTATCCAAGCAACAGGTGTTCCTTCGGAACAGGCCTTTCGCATCGCTTCTAAGTTGGTCCACTCATCCACTAACAAACTCGAGGACATCCATTGGCGTCAATGGCTTCATTGGTGTATGCCACAACAGGTCAATCCTGTCGTTTCGTCTCCAGCACAGCTTCTGCGTTCTTGACAGACCTTTTCAATGAAGGTTTACGTGGATCGACTATCCTCGTCTACCGGTCCGCCTTGAACACAGTCTTTCAAGCAGCCGAGTGTTTAGCACTTTTAGTCTATAGTCCTCACGTCTCTCCTATTGGCACCCTACGAACCCCTGTCTTCGTGTCACCTCAGTCATCTAACCCATAAAACAGTCTTTTTGGAGGCCCTAGCCACCTGTTTCCAATGCAGCGAGGTACAAGCCCTTCAGCAACTGCCGCTGACTGTTTCTTCCACAATAATTGTTCTGCGGTCACCCTGACTCCTCGAGCTTCTTTCCGAGTGAAGACTCGAAGCCGGGCAACTGAACCAACCCTATCTGTATACCAGCTTTGTCTCCTGTCATCGGTGACGAGCCCGAGAAGACTCTCTGCCAGGTTCGTGCCCTTCGGTACTACTTAAAACGCTCCAAGCCTCTGCAATGCAGTCGCTCTCCACACTTTCTTCCTTTCGCATCAGCGACCGGGGAAACTTCGGCATACATGGTCGCTACCTGTATAAAGACTGTCATTTTGGATCCCTACAAGGCTCTTAACATAGACTGTGCTAACCAAGGGATTAGAGTTACCGCTCACGAACTTCGGGCTATCGTAACTTCTTGGGTCCACCACAGTGACGTTCCCATTACATATATTATGGAAGCCGTGTCCTGGCGACACCCGACTGTATTCACAACTCATCATTACCTGTGAGATATGTCGGCCCAAGCCTTGTATGGCTTGTACCGCATCAGTCCCTTTGTGGCTGCCAAGCGAGTACTTTAAAATCCCCTTAAGCGAAACGGTCTCCATCCTCCTACAGTAATTCCGATAGTTCGTAAAGACTTGTCTTTCTGGGGAGCCGGCGCGATACCCTAGGGGCTCCGTCACGTGGCGCCCGCCGCCTTTGACGTAGTCTGTGGAATGCTAAAAATCATGTAATGGATATTTTCATGGCACATAGAAAGTCCAAAATAACAGGTACAGCTCTTTGATTTTGGTTTCTATTGCCTTTATGAAAATATACATTGCCTATCTTCCACCCTCCTCCCCTCTGTGTCGCCACTGGGGCACTTGGAGGAACAAAAAATGAAGAATCGACCTTCGTCAGTGTTTATATAGCGGATGCTGCACATGTGCAGTGGGTAGCGACACTGGATGATCCAGGAACTTTAATCTCTAGATTGCACAGGAAAAGGAGTATGCTAAAAATCAGGCAATGTCTAGTTTCATAAAGACAGTATAAACCAAAATCAATCAGATGTACCTGGTATTTTGGGCTTTTTATGCCATGAAAATATACAGTACCTGTTTATTATTAGCATTCCCCCTCCATTTGGAAGCTTAATCCCTAGCAATGAAAAGTTGGCTTTCCTGCCGGGCTCGCAGCTCCCCTTTATTCCGCATGCACCAGCGCAAGCCTTATTATATAAACACTCGATCCGGAGCATTCATCATCTTTCTTCCTAGGGCACCACGTCGTGTGGCTCTTTTCTTGGCTCTCCCGCTGTCTCTAGTCTCCTTTTTCAAGTCTCATCACCTCATCATGGCTTCGGTGCGACCGTCGGCCCATGGGGCCACTGTCGGCGCCTCCTCCTCGCGGTCCCCTTGGGTAACCGGTCGCTTGGAATTTCGGCAAGTGTCCTCTTCTCCTTTCGGCCTACACAGCTTCGTAATTCCGGGTTCTCCGTCGGTTTCCCAACAGGAGTCATTAGCCATGTCTAAAGTTCGTCGTCCTCCATGTATATCACAAACAACTCCGCCTCGTCGATCAGGCCGGTCCGCTTTTTCCAAACCTCTTCAATCCCCCGTCCCTCATCAGCCTCCTTTGGTCTGCCGTCTCCCACTGCCATTACAAAGCCTTCTTGGCGCATCCTTTCATTTTTCCGTTCATGAGTCTACGGTCCCCTGATTGACCAATGACAGCGGTGTTTCTTCTATGACTATTTCCTCTGTAACTATTGCGTCTGTAACTATTCCTATTTCGGTCTACGGACGCCAGTGCTCCACCGTCCTCTACCGTTTCTTGTAACCCTCAAGATCCGCCCGTAGCAAGTTGCTTTCCCTGTCCTCGGAATCCGGACCCCTCCGTGCGATCCGAATCCGTCTGTGTCTCCTCTGTCCTCCGTTGAACCAATGTCTTCACCATGCCGCCTCTGCGCTCACCTGACATTGGGTCCGCTGGACTGCCCTCTATTTACATCCCCAACACTCGGTCCTTATGCAGCTACTCCTGGACTATGTTCTCCAAACTACCTGTCACTTACGCCTCGGTCGCGGATGTCGGTAATTCGGCTAGTGAAAGTGATAATGTGGCTTTTTTATTGATTGTGATAGACATATTCACCAAAGGGTTGTTTGTTTTACCGCTGAAAAATAAAGATGCTGGGTCAGTCAGTAGAGCTTTAACCGAATTATTTAACAGGGGGCGTGTACCCTCAGGTGCCTGGAGTGATAAAGGCGGCGATTTTCTGGGGAGACTCGTAGGTGACGTATTTAAAAGGTACAACGTGCACCATTGCGTCATTCAAAACAAAGATTTAAAATGTTTAATAGCCGAAAGGGTAATCAGAACACTACGGAGCCGGATAAGCTGTTTTCTGCATGTAAACAACACTAATCGTTACCTTGGATGCTTTACAAGGTATAGTAAGGGCATATAATCGATCTTACCACAGGTCTATAAAGATGGTGCCTATAGATGTAAACGAGAGCAATAAAGGCGAGGTTTTTGTCAATTTGTATGGAGGTGGTTACTGGGTGGGAGAGCCCATTAGGATGGAGGTTGCGGAGTAGGGTGTTTGGTAAGGGATACACCCCGAATTGGACCAAGGAAATTGTTTACATTAAAAGTAATAACCGTAAAGGTGAGGTTCCCACATACGTCGTTAGAGATTACAACAATAACCCTATTTTAGGCACTTGGTACAAAGAAGAGCTTCAGTCGGTGAGAGAACCCGAGGTATATAAGGTTGAACATGTCCTTACAACTAGGAAACGTGGTGGTCGCACAGAATTTTCGTGAAATAGCTAGGTTACTCGAACGATTTTAACTCTTGGACTAGCGATATAGCTAACATTTAAATTAAGAAGAAAAATGTCTGATATTGGATTCTATCTGTGCCTACCTTCGAACACGTCTATGAGTTTATATCCTAATAATACTTCACTAAAGTATACTGTTCAATTAGCTGAACCTATTCACCTGGATGGGCGGTACGAAGTGGCCTTGAGTCATATGACGTTTCCAAACAATTTTAACGTTACTTACAACAGTTTTATATTAACCGTTCACGACTCTGCCAAACTAATAAACCAAGACGTGCATGGGATTCCAACCGAGTTACGTTGTATAGTACCTGGAACTCATTACGGTATGCTGATTGATCTGGCGGACGATATTAACACTGAAATTAGAAAAATTAAACTCAATTTGTGGCTTTTCGTAGACGAGCCTTACGGACCAATTGCACCAAGCTTGAAATTCGATACGCGTTACAAAATGTACCGCGTTAAGCAATTACAGTCTAAATTTCCCGGGGGTAATATTTACCTGATTTTGTTGCCTAGTTTAGCCAATAAATTCGGTTTCAAACCAGATAGTTTTGAAGGAATTCCTACTGTTTTAGACGCTATTGGTGACGTGCGTGAGTTTGAGAGTAGACCTACCCGCTCCTTGTGGGTTTACACGGACATTATTACGCCTCAGTTTGTGGGTGACGTTAAAGCACCCTTATTGAGAATTGTCAGCGTAGAGAGATCGAAAGGGAGGATACAAACACCGTATTTTACAGACTTCATTATTATCCTTTGTTAGGTACGATGCTGCATAATATTAGTATAGATATTAGAACCGACGGCGGCACCCCCCTTCCTTTTGGATCAACTGGTAGAGTAGTTATCAGTTTACATCTGAGACCTAGAAAGGGGCGAGCCTAACGGGGTACGTCATCATTACGTCATCATGAGGCATTCCTGTCCTTATACAGATTTTTACCAAGCCCAGGCCAGTGGTGGTATACCGGTCTTCTTGGGCCAGGTCTACCAAAAAGGTCACGGATGGGGCAACCTGTTCTCGTCCCTGGGGCGCGTGGCCGTACCTTTCTTAAAAAGTATAGGTAGCTATTTTGGGAGAAAAGCACTCAGTACGGGCGTTGGTATAAGAGGAGACGTACTAGGGGGTATGAACCTCAAGGATTCCGCGAAACAAAGGCTAAAAGAAACTGCTAGCGGTATGATGTCTGATCTCGGACAAAAATTGCAGGGTAGGAGAGGGGATAGCTTCGGTGGTCAGTGTGGCTCAGGGATTAAACATAAATGTCTGAGCAGTAAAAAGCCCAACAAGAAGAAGAAAAAAGATCGAGACCGTTTTAGATTAGAGGCCTCCATATAAACTTGGGTTTCCTTTCGTCCAGTGGTCATTCACGAGCCGCGCAGCCATGAGTATCCTAAACCCGTTTTCCTGAGAGTGTTTTCTTAGCCCATTAGACATTTTTTCTGTACATCCTACTCAACTCAGTATACAGAAAACTAAATGTGAATGGATTTCACCGTGGCGGGAAGCGACTCGTACGTGGACCTCTCTCAATCTTTAATTTATATCAAGTTGAAAGTGCTTCAAGGTAGTGGAGAAAACCTGACGGCGGCACAAACTCCTAATAAAGGTTGTACGAACTTGTTAGTCCAAGCTTTGTTCTCTCAAGTAGACGTCTTTTTGAACGGGAAGTTCTCCGGTACCACCAATGATAATTACGGATTCAAAGCTTTCATACAGACCGATCTCATTGGAGATCTCTTTGGAGATTCGGAGTTACTCTTTGGAGGTCAAAAAGATGCAATTGCACGTTTCAGGTTGGGGAACCTTCATTGAAAAGAGGACGAGTATAGGTGAGAGTGCCAGTGTAGAGTTACTGGGACGATTATACAACGACATTTGAATGCAGCCTAGGTTGATTTTGAATAATACACAGATCAAGTTCATTCCTCATAAACCCAATTTCTATTTGTTTCTGACCAATGTACGAATATTGTACAGGATTCGATAAATTTGAAACGCAGCTGCACCCAAAAGATGCTTTCTTTTCTACTTTGACAAACAGTCATATTACAGATGAAGAATATTCGTACGCCCATATAATTTGGGACACGACGGGTTGCACTACGCTAGATTCATATCACGATCTTCACGTTTTAACCGATGTAGCATTACTAGCTCATTGCTTCAAGACCTTAGGACTATTTCCATGACTGATTATAAGATGTACCCCTGTCACTCTTACACCCTTTACCAGGACTGAGTTGGGACGCCGCCTTACGCATGAAGAATGTAAATTTAGAGCTATTGTCTAGTGTTGATATGTATAGTTTTGTAAGTAAGGGAATACGAGGTGGCATTTCAATTATCCCCAAAAAGGTATGCTAGAGCGATCAACCCACTCTTGGAAGACTATGATCCCTCCAAACCAATCACCTACATTATTTATTTAGATGCAACGAATCTGTATGGTTTTTGCTTGAGTAAGCCGTTACCATTTTCAGGTTTTAGGTGGATGACGGAAGAAGCGCTCGAGTCTTTCGATGTAACAAGTATACCCAAAGACAGCACTACGGGTTACCTGTTGCAGGTGGATCTTAGCTATCCAGACACATTGCACGATTCACATTCTGATTACCTTTTAGCTGCCGAAAACATTGACGTAACACAGGAATGTTATTGCCTTTTAATGCCAATCTGGCTCCTCCTTCAGTCACAATGTGGCGTAAACTAGTACCTCATTTGGGTCCACATAAAGATTACATATGCTATCATAGAAACCTGGTGTACTACTTAAAGCATGGTATCGTCTTGACGAAGGTCTCGAAGGGGGGTCAAGTTTACGCATTGGGCATGGGTTAACCATTCGTCGATTTTAACACAAACAAACGGAAGGATGCTACGACAGAGTTTGAGCGAAACTTCTACAAAGTGACCGTTAATTCGATTTTTGGAAAATCTATGGACAGTGTACGCTAACGGGTAAACATTAAATTAGCTGTTAATGAGGCAAAGGCCTTGAAATTAATGAACTCACCTTCTGTAGATTATTTCGATGTGCTAAGTCCCGACCTGGTTCTTTTCAAAATGCACATGCTTAAAGTTACCCTAGATCGACCAGTAACTGTCAGGTGTTGCGTCTTGGAACAATCCAAGCTTTTATGTATGGATTTTTTTATGATTATATGAAACACAGGTACGGCGACAGGTGTAGTCTCTTAATGGCAGATACCAATTCACTTATGATAGAGGTAGAAACTCCCAATATTTACGATGATATGAAGACATCATTATATTTGTTTGACACTAGTAACTGCCCTGCAGACCATCCTTTGTATAGCGAACATAACAAAAAGGTGTTAGGTATCTTTAAAGATGAACTTCAGGCGAGCCTATAAAGGAATTTATAGGTTTAAGATAAAAAATGTACTCCTTTGATTGTGCAGGAAGTGTTACGAAGGTTGGCAAAGGGATAAAAAAAAAGCTGTATTGAAGAATATAGTGTCGTATAACGATTACCTCACTTGTTTAAGTGACCATACGACTCATTCTTACAATTCTTTACGGTGATGCAAAATAAAGTTGGTCTAGCATGTTTTGACGGAAAACGTTTGGTTTGGTTTATTTATTGTGAGCAATACGACCCAGTATGTCATCAGCTCAATACTAAACTTAACTTCTAACTACTAAAACTATACAGCAACAACAACAACGAAACAGCTACAACTACAGACCAACAGCATCAACCTTGTGCCTGGATGGCCGGGCATTAAAGGAAGAACGAAGACAAAACTAACCCTAAGAGAAACGGCCAGTTGCCCGACAAAATCCAAGCACCGTTCGAAGAAAGTCTCTACTACCCGTCAAGTGTGGTGGCACACTTGGGGCCTCAGCCATGGGCTCATTCCTGTTACACAGAGGCAGATGACGCTGAGCTACCCAGATGGGACAAGACTATAAAAAAGTGCCTAACTGTCTCCTCTCCTGTACCACAGGTACACTGGAGTGAAGTGCAACACCCAAGCCGATAAAGGTGTGCGCACAGTTGAACATGCCTGGTCGGCAGCCTAGAAATAAGACCGGAATCCTTTCCCGACAGCCGACCCAAAGCAGCCGGCACAGAAATAGACGGATGTATCTCGAAAAGAGTACGTCCAGATTCACCAATCTCCCATCTAGTCTGCCACCTTCTCCGAAACATGGCAGTGGTCACAGAGCGCAGGTCCCCAGGACCAACTGGAAACTGTACAACATTGTGCCTGGACGTAAAACCCTGCCTAGCAAGGTCATCAGCCAGCTCGTTCCCGAAAATTCCAGAATGCTCTGGGACCCACAAAATAGAAACAGAGACACTTCTCTGAACACCGCAAAAAAGCTTCCATCCAATTTCCCAAACAATAGGATGAGACATCTCTGACGAATGAAAGCTTTGTTTCAGAAACCTGATGCCAGCAGCAGAGTCCGACAAGATGCAGAACCGTGGCAACTCCAAGTCAATACCAACATCAAGAGCCACTGAAACAGCCACGAGCTCTCCCAGGAAAACCGAAGGGAGACCAGACAGAAAGTAGTTAAACTCCAGATGGAATTCTGGAACAGGGACCCCAACACCCCCTTCATACCGATTGAGATGAAATGAAGCATCACAGTACAACTGAACAGAGTCCTGCAAAGTACCCTCATCCTGCATAGACACAGTGCTCAGAGCTGTCCCACACCAGGCCCACGGACAGAGGGGTCATGATATAACAGGGGTCGGGAATGCTCGGAGCCCGTTGTCAAGGAGCCCAGGAGCCCCCAGCAGATCACGTGCACCCTGACCCAACAAAGTGTAGTCCAGGAGCAATCGTGCAAGAGGATCCTGAGGACCCCTAGCAACAGCTCTCAGGCACAGGCTCAAGAGAAGAACTCTCAAATCAACTGGTAACTTCCCCGTCTCAACATGGAGTGCCAAAACAGGCGTAGATGGCAGACAGCCAGAGACTGTGCGTAAGCAGTCGTTTAACGCCACCTGAATCCCCCGCAAGGCCCGCTTGGAATAAGCAAGAATGGGGAGATGAAAATCAGCGCAGACTCTAATACAAGCCCTAAAAAAGGCAGAGACAATAGCACGTCTCGCTAATAACTTATTTGTGGCAAAGGACCTTAAAACCTACAGCCGTGACACAACCACCTCCCTGACAAAGGCGATATCAGCCGCCCATGTTAGTTCTGGATCCAACCAAAAACCCAAGTATCGAACCTTCGACTTAGAATGGACTGCCATACCATCAACAGTAATAACATCATCCAAGCGTGGGCCCCTAAGGAAGATCATCAACTCTGTCTGCTCGCTGCTTACAAGCCCTCTGGCAGCAAGCGCAGCTGAGCCCTTTCAATAGCAACTTCAAGGACCCTAAGGAGTAATAGTAAATCGGTGCCAGCAATCCACACAGCCACATCATCAGCATAAGCGACGACATTGACCGAGAGACTCATCTCAATGAGTACGGCATTAATTGCAATAGCGAAAAGCGCCGTACTTAAACAGCTCCCTTGTGAGACCCCTCTGTCGGTGCAAGCCACACTAGACTAATAGCCATTAACCCTGGTTGCAAACTGGCGATTACCAAGGAGAGCCCAAATAGCCCTCCTCAACTTGCCCCTAACACCAAGCCCGCTCATGGCGTGACCCACTCAGGCCACATCAACCACATCATAAGCGGCCTTGATGTCAAAGAAGACGGCAACAGCCAAACTATCATTTACCTTGCATCTTGAGACAGCATCTTGAGCACACCTATTCTTCATAAAACCAAACTGAGCCTCAAATAATTTCCCCGAGCACTCCACCTACCACGTTTTGCCACGTTTTGTTTAAAACGTTTTGTATTAGACTACAATTTACACACTCTTCCATATTTCCATTGTACAACTAGATCACCTACGTGATTGTTCCATTTTCTTTTTATATATACTGTAAATAATTCCAATTGTATACATGTATTTATTTCTTTAGTTTATCAATAAACTTGTTGATGAATATTGGTCCAACTCCTCTTTATTTCCACACGATAATAGTTGTATAGACAACAGCTATCCTACGAGAATGCTTACTGCACTTGTAGGGTCTGTAGACGCCATTTTAGGATGCGGCCATCTTGGGGACTCTTCCTATGGACGCCGTGATTTTGGACGAGAAGTGACGTCACATGACCTGTGTGTGACGTCACTTCCGTGCTGAGCATGAATGCTTAATCACTTCTAACATCCTCTCCTCGGAAGTTTTATTCTTCTAGACGGTCACCGGTCCCTCCTTCGCCATGTGCCACATTCACCAGAAACACTGTGCTGTGTAACACTAGTTTTTTTTGCCTGGTTGGTCGGTTCACTGGAAGTTATCCAGGGGTCGCCGGCTCACAGTACAGGTACTCATCAACCTTGGTCCCTCAACCGTTTTTGACGAGGTCTGCTAATAATAAAACAGGTAATGATATTTTCATGGCATAAAAACTAAAACTCACCAGGGGCACCAGGTTAAAGTTTTGTTTTTATTGCCTAATGAAAATATTCATTACCCCTCTCATTACCAAGGTTGTTGAGAAGAAGAAAGATGATGAATGTTCCAGATCGAGCGTTTATATACTGAGGCTTGCGCTGGCTCATGTGCAATAAAGGGGAGCTGCGACCCCGGCATGAAAGCCAACTTTTCATCGCTAGGCATTGGCCCTCTAAATGGAGGGGGAATGCTAATAATAAAACAGGTATATTTTCCTTAGGCAATAAAAACAAACTTCAACTAGGTGACCCTGGTTAGTTTTAGTATTTGGCTTATCTTCTAAATAGTTCGACTAAACACAAACTGGGTAGG
Source organism: Lithobius niger (assembly GCA_023313725.1). Classification (NCBI taxonomy): domain Eukaryota; kingdom Metazoa; phylum Arthropoda; class Chilopoda; order Lithobiomorpha; family Lithobiidae; genus Lithobius; species Lithobius niger. The sequence continues at coordinate 39,036 of JAHWFP010230640.1, forward strand.
AGCATTCAAAATAACATAATCAACAAAGGTTTTAATTTCGTGAAATTCTTGATGGTGTAGCGGCGGACGCTACGACGGGCTAGGTGCTTGTAACGTCTCCGCACTAATGGCTGACTTTCTTTTATGTAGAAATGACTGATTCGTGACTTTCTGACTATTATGGCGTATAACAGCACAGTTGGGCCTCAATCCCGTAGGGAGAGAAGATATATTTCCTAACTAAATTAAATTAGGCTATCCAGTATTTCTACCTGGTCTTTAAGGCTGCCTCCACCGGTGGGTAAGTTAAAAAGCTAAGGATGTTTAGAATAAAAATGGGCTACATATTATTTAAACGCTAGCAATTAATCCGCACTAGAAACCGTACTTGTAGTTTTAAGAACTCTTTGTTTTAATAAAAGGAACAACAAATGAAAATAGCACTTTACGTTTTGGTTACTAGTTACAAAAGAGAGCTTTGAATTAAAGCAACTGGTGTTCCGTGAAAGCAAACGAACTTACAAGAAATTCGAACAAAAAGCAACAACGGGCTTTTTCCATTAGTACACTTTTCGACTAGAAAAAGTAGGGTGAATTCCAGAAGAATTCGTTAATTCATAATCGCATCCGCTAAATTATACAATTAACCAGACAGATATCTCTTTACCAAAAGAGTGCCCGAATCCTTAAGGGCCACTGACTGCTGTTTAAGTTAAAACGGGGTTTAAAATAAACATGAAAAAAAACCTGGTTTTTAGTAAGAGAACCACTGTGACATTACAGTAAGCAGAAGACCAGAAATGCCGTTTGGCTTGCTTAACTGTAAAATTCCAAAACAAGAGGCAAGTTAAAAATTGAACTATAAATTTAGAATGGGTGTCCTAAAATTAGACTTTCAATTAACTAGTAACTCATACTGACCACAACCTTTGCTCGGCATGGCAACCTTCAGAACGCGGCATCTCCATTCCTGATCGGCCGTGACCACCACTTGTCTTAGATATGTGAGCTGTGCTCTGGAGGGAGGGCAACTGGAGCCTTTTATGCTCGAGGTTCGGATTTTGGTTGCAAAAGCGCGGACGGGTAGGAGAGCTACGGGGGTCTGATTGGCTGAGGGCCTGGAGAACAATAGAGAGTGGGAGGAGAAGTCGGTTAAACAAAGGCTTTTGCTTTGGAGCCGTTTAAAGGAACAGGGACTATGTACACATGTGCCAATAACGAGTTTTAAACTGTTTGTCAATGGAAAATTGGCTTTTGGGAGACTTTGGGTGTTTTGGTGCACAAAATATTAAGCTACAGTGTTACGCACTGCAACTATTGAAGGACGGGGGACGAAGTATAATGCACAGTTTGACTTTGGCAATTTAATAGAAGGAACAGATCGTTTGTTTGCATTCGGATTGTTGGTAGTCACGATCGAGTTTTCAGTTTACTATTTACAACGAATAAAATTCACGTTCGTTTAAGTCGTTGCAGAAGGAAGGCTAAGCATAAGTAGTGATCCTGGGGCAAAAGATTAAACTCAAAAGGTTAAATAAACCAGCCTATAGTTTGTTCCACATTATGTTTTCAGAAAACTGACTGGATGATGACTCGTTTCCTTGGACTAAGAGTGCAAAAACATGTGGATATAACACTTGGAGACTCAACAAAGTTACTGTTAGAGTTTACGAATGGGATGTTTACGAATTTTTTGCACTCGTAGTGGAAGAAAACGTGGCGTCATACAGTCAATTTTCTGAAAACATAATGTGGAACAAAGTATAGTAAAAGTTATAATGAATCAAAATAAGTTAAGTTTTGTCTCAGCAGAGAATGGCGATAGAGAAAAGTCGGACATTTTTCATGGTATTTGGTGCACAACAAATAAAAAAAAAAAAATCGTACTAGATCTGTATCCTACATATATGTGAGGTTAAGTACACTACCTTAAAGGAAGCCCCGCCTAAAACACAACTAAGCTAGTGTATGATGGCTTTATGGCTGTAATAAAATAAAAAGAAGTAATTACATTTGTACATGGGTTTTGAAGCTACGGCGGCCGGAAGTGTGAGCGCTACGGCCCAGTTTGGTGACTTTTTCTTAAGGATGCTGTGGACGAACCAGAAGGAAATTTAATGTTTTGTTCTCACATGAATAAAGTTCGAGTGTGGGGCTATTAAGGGCTTCTATGTTTGGCCGATTCTGATGGTAACTTCCTGTCGAATTTTCCAGCCAAAGATGAGGACTTTTGGTCGGGGGGGGGGGGGGGCCGGCACCTGAAGTGTGGAGCTTCAGAGAAATTGAGTTTTTCCCCGAGGTTTTTGATGTTTAGAGTCCAGGTATCCTGCCCAATCATGCCGCAGCACAAAAATCTATTGCAATGGCGGCCCAAAATGTCATCCAAACAGCAGGTTATGGTAGTTTTAGCCAAATGCATGAACCGATCCGAATGAATTTGGTAGGAATATTCTTTAAAATAAAGTTGAATAACTTGTGTGATGTACTTGATTTTATACCTGCTGCTAAAAGTAAAAAGTGGCGGACCATAATGGTATCCAAAGACAGTTTAGGGCTTTTATGGGGCGAGCGAGGTCTACTGTTCACAGACCTAATAATTAACAAAGGTTTGGTTAATTAAGGATATTGTATTTTTTGACAGGCGAACATGGAGCTCATTACCATATCGAGTGTATATGTCCATTTATTCTCCTCTTTGATTAATCTCTATAACACCATTCCCTGTTTGATGGCCAAGTTCTTCAGCCGTATTTCGGAAGGAGGGGCCCTTCAGTGGATCTGGGAAGTGAAGAACAATGTGTTCCAGGATGACGACCAGTAAGTATTAATCAATTGGAAACCTTAATTGCATTATTAGTTTCCTAATTATTTTGGTTTTGATTACATTGTTATCAGTACCAGTCTGAAAATTACGGCAAATGTTTTACTGGAGACAATCCTCACAAGTCTAACTATAAAAGAAGAACCATCCATGTCTAAAATGTACGACTTTCAACTACTTGATGGTAAGCAATACAATTCTGTTCCTAAGCTGCGTTACTGAATAACTCCCCTGTGTATTGCCCTTCATCATATAGTTTCAGCAACCTCACTCAACTTTTTCAAAGCTTGCCATGATCACGTTTTGATCTTTTTTTCTATGTTGGGTAAAAATACGAACTTAAAAAATTATTTTCATAACGTAATCACACTTCTCATCCTAGTCAACACCAAGTCACTTTTGAAAAAATGTTCCGTATCACCTCAAAGGGTTCAAAGGATTTAACGAGCGTTTAACCACTCCTGGTCATCTACCCGAAGCATTGAGTTAATAAATTATACAGGACGCCTAGAGTCCGCAGTGGCGCTGCTGCAGCGTGGAAATTCGAACGACCGGCGCGCGTCCATTATCGTTGAAGAAACGCATGGACGGTACATTGGTTAGTACGGGACGGTAGTGCAATAATAACATTGTTCGATTTTGTGCTGTCTTTAACTACACGAAAAGGCAGGAAAAAACGGCGGAAACTACTTTTATGAGCAAATTAATTCTCCTGTCTTCGTTTTATTGATCTAGATTTATCGATTTAAGGATTTACAGATTCAGAAAGTTACCAGACTTTAAATGAAGAAAATTAAACGCATTATAAAAAAAAAAAAAACCTTTTTCAACTGGCTTGGTTCCCCCATCGTCTCTGTAATTCTTTCTTTTAGCTTCTCACTTTCCGGACCGCAGGTGTCCCCCCCCCCCCACCAAAAAAAAAAGTAGTTGGTGAAATTTGGCCCAGGTGATGCAACTAAGAAACGAATTCTAGGGATGCTAGAATCAAGGCTTTTTTTTACAACTAATTTAATTTTTTTTTAGGCTTTAGTGGTAGGCCCTAGTATAAACTCAGTCAGGAAGGTAAGCACACTTTGAGAAGGGGAAGTGGGGGGGGGGGCACACTTGAAGTAAAGGGCCAAATAAGCAAACATTTTGAGGACTTATTTTTTTTACCCTGAACTAAACACTAAATCGTTGTTCGTCCAAGGTTTAAATACTAATTAGTGATGAGTTCAAGGGCGTCGGCACATAGGGGCACAGCCGCACATGCCCCTGCCCCCTCTACCCAAAATGCACTTTATTTAAACTCCAGATGCTCTTTTTTTCCTGGCCAAGAATCCCCATTGGAGAATCACGGAGCGGGGGCACACAAAAAAAAAGGACCGGGGGCAACAAAACGGTCCAGGGGCAAAACACAAAAGTAGCTAGCAATTCCCCCCCCCCCCAAAAAAAAAATGGGGAAAATTAATTTTATTTTTTTTTTTGGGGGGGGGAAGTTGCTTACTTTTTTTACTTACAAAACAAAACGGCCCAGGGGCAAAATAAAAAAGTAGCAAACAATTCCCATCTCCCCCCCCCCAAAAAAAAAAAAAATTTTTATTTTGTTTTGTCTAAAATCTTGGACCCAAAAAAACGACCCTGGCTTAACGAAAAGGCCCAGGAACAAAGTACAAGCAAGGGTAAAATGGACGAGGTAGCAAGAAACTCCCCCGACCCCCCCCCCCCCAAAAAAAAAAAAAAACTGGGGGGGGGGAGGAGGGCGCTGCATGCTACTTTTGTACTTTGCCACTAGGCCGTTTTGTTACCCACCATGGCTGTTTTTTTTGGTCCAAGATTTTGTTAAAGTTTCAGGCCAAAACAAAAAAAGGGGGAGGGGATTGCTTAGACTGCTGCATTAGACTTCTGTTCGAGCTATTGTTTTTTTTTTCTTTTTGCTTTTTGTTATGCTTTGACTGGAATTTACTGCGCAATAAGAAACAGCAACATGTTTTTATAAATGTTCAAAACTATTAATTTTATACGATCTTCCGCCAAATAAATAAGTTGTATTTACGCAGATCGTTGTGTACATGAGATTAGTACGATTGTAAATTGCCAGCTAAAGTCATAAAGCTTTGTATGCTGTAGGTTAACTGGACAAATCGAATTTTTACTGTATTCCTTCGCTCGCCGATCGTCGCTTTTGCCACGGTATGCGTTGATCACGTGACCTTTCAAAGTCACACGGCGGCGAGCGTGAAATAACACAGGCTGCCAGGCTCCTCACCCGAAGCCCTAAGGCCCTATGTCCGTATCACCTTGTTAGCCTCATGGTATTATTTTCCTGTACTGTCTTTACTCTTTAAACAATGTTAAATCTTAAGTATTGTTGCGCTAGAATTACCCTGGTCGGACGGCCAAGTTGTCGTGGCTCTGTTCTTGGATATCAGAGCCGCGTACGACACTTGTTAGTGTAGACTGGGTTCGTTACAGTCTCAGGAAGATGGGAGTGGGGCCAATTGGTCAGCGTAATTTCTGTTCTGCTTGGCAACAGACGGTTTGCGACCAGGGTTAATGGGCACTGGCCGCAAGAGGCTAACTCGGATAGAGGTCTGCCTCAACGAAGCTGTTTGAGTCCCACTCTGTTTGCTGTTGCGATTAATGATTTGTTCTGAAGATGGGCCTGTTATCTAATATTGTGTGCTATGCTTACGACATAGCATTGTGGTTTGCTGGGGGATAATGTTGCTGCCTGCTGTAAGTGCGCCCAAGATATGATCAATTGAGTCTCCGGCCATCTGTCTGAGAGAGGCCTACTGCTGGCTCCTGCCAAGACAGAACTGGTGGTTTTCTCTCGGTCAGCCAAGAGCTGTAGTACCCTTGCATCTCTTGGTGTAGACGGTGTTGTTGTTAAGCAGTCCTCAGAAGTGAAATATCTGGGTGTTAAGTTAGATGAGCGCTTGGACAATTCACACGAACTAGCTGAGGGAGCGCATCTGTGCTCGAGTGTCTGTCCTCAAGGAACTACGTCGGCTGAAAGGTGTTACGAGAGTTTGGTATCTACCTACAGGTCATTTGGCAGGTCTGTGATCGACTACCACCTGCCCTTACTGAGCCTGTTCTGGTGTCATCTGCAATCTCTGCAAGTCGAGGCGAATGTCTGTCTGCGTGTTATTACGGGATGTCTGGGTAGTACATCAGTGCAAGCTCTGTGGGTGGAGAGCTGCGAACCTCCACTGAACGTGCGAGCTCAGGAGCTTATGGTGTCTCTTTGTGTGCGCAACATCTGTAGAGGTCAGGAAGATCCAATGGCCAAGGTCCTCTACTACTGTAGTCTGGGACCTGTCACGCGATCAGTGCTAGGTCCTCCTGGATTTGGTGCCACCCTATTGTTGAGTGTGCCATCCGTCACCCTTTCGACTATTGCTGTGGTTCGACCATTCTGTCCTTGGACCTGGTGCCCAAGTCTGATGCCCATCCTTGACCAGGACGGCCCTGCCAGCAATTGCGGTTCAGAGATTTGTGAGGTCTTTTGTCATGCATCGTTCATGTCGCACACTATGGAGGTAGGGGTTGGCATTGCCATCTCCTTCCAGAACATTATGAGGGCATTTCGACTCACAGATGTGACCACCAGCACTATGTGCGATATCGGCTGCCATGGATGAAGTGTTGGATTTACAGTTCACGTAACTGTTGTTGTGCACACTGATTCGCAGGCAGCTATTGCAATTCTGAGGAAAGCTGCAGCTGATCTTGAGCTATCAGTTCCTTCGATGTATTCTAGTAAGTAAGTAAGTAAAAGTGTTTATTTCCAAGAAAGGGAAAATGGAACCAAAAAGGGTCTAGCAAAGACCACTAACATTTGGCCATTCTATCTGTAGAAAGCTGTGGGCAGTGCACAGTAGGGGTGCACTGACCCTTAGGTTGGTTCGAGGGCATGCTGGCTTCCCTGGGAATTAACAGGCTGACGGTCTTGCATGTCAAGTGAGTGTTACGGGGTCTGAGCTCTTGCGACCACTTGAGACCAAAGTGGCCGCGCCGTCTTGTGATAGCGTCCGAGTTCTTCGGTCTGTGGGGTGAGGAGTGGCGCTATGCAGTGAATGGGCGCCGTCTGTTCCAGGTTCAGCCGGTGTGTCACTGGTCCTCTGCCCTGGATGCCTTTGTAAGGGCTGATGCCTAGGTTTTGTCGCGCCTCCGCACTGGTCACGCTTAACTCTTAACTCTGCGCTCACCAGTACCGTCAGGGATGGTGTGCGTCCCCCGTTTGTGACATCTGCCAAACTGACTTCACACGCAAACATTTTTTTCTCGAGTGCAAGCGGTTTGTGAGGCAACGCAATGTGCTTTTTCCTTGCAACCGCTCATGGCCTGCAAATAGTGATCTTTTGTCTAGAGTGCTTTTTGTGTGCTTCCAGTGTGGCATTATGACGTGTGTTGCACTTTGTCCGAGAGACAGGTGTAACACTGTAGGCTCTTCGGGCTCTTATACCCCATCTTTCCTCCTTTCTCCTTCCTCTTGCATACCCATGGTTAGTTTAGTGAGTACTCTCTGAAGTTGTGCCCGGAGTGTTTGAGGTGTTTGAGATGCTTCGGTGTGATTTGTATGATTGTAGTAGTTTTGAGTGAGCGCCTGGCCTTGGGCCCAGGCTCGCAATAAAACAAACAAACAAACAAGCAACGAAATGGCATCGGTTGCCAGTTTCAAATCTGCACGAGTTATTATCACTGACCACGCTAGTGGTCTTCCCGCCAAGTTCAATTGTCACTTCGTTTAAGACGGGTATTTTGACGGGTATTTTGGTAGGTTTTAAGTAGTTTTAAGTAGTTTTTAGAGAGAGCTCATGGTGTACTAGGCCATTACGCTCTGTAAATAAAATCATATAAAAAACCAAAACTGGTAAAAGGGGCCGTCAAGTTCCGAATGGTTCGGCGCTTCAAAGTAGTGATATCAACACACCAAAACATTCGCCAAGTTAATCACACCTCCTAATAATTCGAAGGTTAAATGAAAACTAGAACATTGCTACTTTCGGTAGCAATGTTCAAGTTTTCATTTAACGTCCAAAGTATTATTCGGTGCGATTAATTGGCGAATGTTTTGGTGTGTTGATATCACTCCTTTGAAGGGCCGAACCATTCGGAACTTGGCGGCCCCTTTTACCAGTTTTGGTTTTTGATATGATATCACTTTTTTTTAAATTGTGTATTGGCTCAACTCCACTACCGTGCAGATGAGTAATAAAGTGCAACGTCAACAAGAAATTGGTTTTCAACAATTTGCTACTACCTTTTGCCTATAGGCCGAACCATTCTCAACTTAGTCACCTCTTTATTGGCTTTTGGTTTGGTTTTAATTTTGTTGTAATTTGTTGTATTTAGTTAGTTTTAGTGTGTTGATATCACTCCTTTGAAGGGCCGAACCACTTCCAACTTGGTGGCCTCTTCACCAGTTTTTGGCTTTGTTTATTTTGCTTTGTTTTTACACTTGGTGAATTGGACGTGAACACGATTTCTGTGCAACGTTGTTTAGATTTATCGTGATTCACTAGTGTGTGTCTAAGCACGCACGTCAGTATACACGTTCTCATTGTCGGAACTTTGGCCGTCCAATGAGAGATGATGCCGACAATACTAACAATGGTTATAACAATATTTTCGTACTTACGTGCCCTGCCGCGCCATCCCTGTTACCCCCCCAGGCTCCAAACCATAAAAGGTACGGAGTTCGTATTGTATTGGACCCATTCGTCCAATTTCATAGCTGGAAGCCTTCCCGTTATCTGGGAATCGATGAATAATCACTCTATGGGATTTAACATGGTGATGAACGATTTTCAACGTTATTGAGGGGCAGATTTTGTATTGAAAACAGCATAACTGGCAATTAAACACGAGTTAATTTTTGTCAGGTGGGTCATTGCTCTCGATTTCAACACAATTTAAGCTTTTGTACCGCATTATTATTTTTCCCCAAGTACCTGAAATGTGCCCAACTATGCTTCAAGATATAAGACACTGACGCAATGGCGTCGCGCTACAATGGTTTACAACCTCGACAATTGAATTAATGTGATGTTTGTTGCCTAACTTGGCGCGACACACTACCGTGTGTCTAGATAAGAAATAAGAAACTAATTGTTCAATTCCTGTATTGTTGTTGTAGGCGTGAGCGTATGGCTTAAAGGCCCTTTCGGCTCAATAAAAACTCATACTTTAACAGAAACAAGAGCTGAGTGTATTTCACGATTGAGGATAAATTTAATACCTATGTGGCTATCAGCTTGAAAATTATTGAAAATGGGAAGTCTTTATGCCCTGACAAGCAATAGTTGTATTTCAGTCAAGTGCATAAACTGTATCATTGTGGATAAAAGTGCGTGAAGATCGTTGATTTCAGCTGACTACTATATACTGACTACTGAATAATTCCGCTCATATAAATAAATTATGCGACAGATATGAATGACAGTTGGTATTCAAGACCCTTTTAACTCCAATAGGTGCCTTTTATGGTTTGACGTTTGAGGAGACATTAACTAAAAAAAATTGCAATAATCTGTAATGCTATTTTTCTGTATGTTGGAAAAACGCCACCAGTTATCAAAATCATATCAAAACCCAAAACTAGTAAAACGGGCCGCCAAGTTCCGAATGGTTCGGCCCTTCAAAGGAGTGATATCAACACACCAAAACATTCGCCAAGTTAATCGCACCGCTTAATAGTTCGAACGTTAAATGAAATCTAGATCATTGCTACTTTCGGTAACAATGTTCAAATTTTCATTTAACGTCCAAAGTATTATTCGGTGCGATTAAGTTGGCGAATGTTTTGGTGTGTTGATATCACTCCTTTGAAGGGCCGAACCATTCGGAACTTGGCGGTCCCTTTTACAAGTTTTGGTTTTTGATATGATATCAGTCCTTTTTTTTAAATTGTGCATTAGACTCAACTGCACTACCGCGCAGATGTGTAATAAAGTGGCACGTGAACAAGAAATTGGTTTTCAACACTTTGCTACTACCTTTTGCCTAGAGGCCGAAACATTCTCAACTTAGTCACTTCTTTATAGGTTTTTGGTTTGGTTTAATTTTGTTGTAATTTGTTTTATTTCGTTAGTTTTGGTGTGTTGACATCACTCCTTTGAAGGGCCGAACCACTCTCAACTTGGTAGCCTCTTCACCAGTTTTGGGCTTTGTTTATTTTAATTTGTTTATACAGTTGGTTTATTTTTCGTGAAATGGACGTGAATACAATTTCTTTGGCCGTCCAATGAGAGACGATGCCGACAATACTAACAATGGTTATAACAATATTTTCGTACTTGCGCGCCATCCCACGTCATCCTCGTTACACCCCTAAGCTCCAAACCATATCGTACTGCAGCCATTTGTCCAATTTCATAGCTGGAAGCCTTCCCGTTATCTCGGTATCAATGAATAATCACCCTATGGAAATTAACATGGGGATGAGCGGACTAGAATTAGCTAGTTACACATTTTCAACGTTATTGATGGTCAGATTTTGCATTGAAAGCAGCTTAGCCGGCATTCCTATACGAGTTAATTTTTGTCAGGTGGGTCATTGCTCTCGATTTCAACACAATTTAAGCTTTTGTACCGCATTATTATTTTTATCCAAGTACCTCAAATTTGCTCAACTCTGCTTCAGGATATTAGACACTGACGCTATGGCGTCGTACTACAATGGTTTACAACCTCGACAATTGAATTGATGTGATGTTTGTTGTGATGATTGTTGCCTAACTTGGCGCGACACACTAGCGTGTGTCTAGATAAGCATCACTCTTTATTTATTTATTTAGTTCTTACTAGAGCTAAAGCCATTATGCTATGCACTCTTTCTACTGACGAGTCCAACGCTACTTACTACACTCGCTCTAATCGCCCGACAACTCAACTACAGCACCACATGCTCTCCTATGACTTGACACCCCGAGTGGTGAGACAGAAACCCGGAACTACTCGGTGGTGACACCCAGAGTCACCTTCCGCACCCAAATCCTCAGCTAACACCGAACCTCAGAGTGCAATCCTTCTGGCGTGGGCCCAGCGTCTACATTCCAACAAGAAGTGGGACATCGTCCCTTTCGGCACATGCACTACAGTCGCACGCAGGGAAGTCCCTCCAGCCCAGCCGACATGTATGCCTAACGAGTAACAATGCAAACGGACTGTCAGAAATAATCGGCAACATAACATAGTCGATAAAATGGACGTGCTACTTATTTGTAGTAGGGCGCATGGCTTCGGTCCGCAATCCGCGCTGCTTATTGTTGATGCATAATTAGGGTCTCGTGCTAGTAGTAATGACGTGCCAGGAAAAGTACCTGTGAGTCGAAGTGAAAGCAGCAAGTCAGCAAAGAGTCAAGTTGCTGGTCCTTCAGCGAGTTCCGGTGCTGGTGCCAGTGCTATTGCCAGAGTTAGTGTGAGTGTGCGTCGTGAAGCTACGCCTAAGCCGAGTTTGTCATTTAGTGCACAGTCAAACCTGCTAAGAGTGAGCACTTGCAAGTGTCAGCATCGGATGTAGAGGTTAATCTGGGGTCGAATCAGGAATTCACTTCACCACTTAAACGCCAGCATACTTCACGTCGAAAGAAACGTGCCACGAGTGATTGTAGTGCTCTAACGGGGGAAGGAGACTGTATTGAGGAAGTCAAAAGTGAAAGTGTTAAGAAAGTGTTAAATGATTAATGTCTTAACTAAAGAGATTAGCAGTTTGAATTTTGTTCTTTTGGAAGATGTTGATGTATGTGGGAGTGGGTGTAGTGAGGATTGTGGGTGAGTGAGGGCAGTTGTTCTTTTTGGGAGAGAGCGAGATGAGGGTGGTACAGAAGGCCATGGTGAGGGAGGAGAGGGAATTTAATTCACGTGGAACTATTCATTGGCCTCTTGGAATGCCAGAGGCCTAACGTGTAAGATTAATGCACTTTGTGGATGTCTTAGGCATCCAGGAGGCCAGACTAGCACGTGGACATATCCTGGCTGTGTGTAATGCTGATTGTGTAATGTCGTGCCCAATTTCTAATGTAAGAGTATTGATTAAATGGAGAGTGCCATATCGATTGGTCCAATTTCAGACAGTTCCCGAAATTGATGCGTGCTGCTTGAGGCTCTGCACTGGAGGCGAATGGGTTACGGTAGTGTATCTGCATGTTCTGGGTTGTCTTTCTGCACCTGAGTGGTGTATGTGGTTGTGGCAATTTTCGGCACCATTCATACTGGCTTTTAACCTTAATGCGCGTCACTACAACTGGGGGTCTTTCCATTGCGACGCCAAGGGCAAGCGCCCTGCGTCTGTTTTGGAAGAATTGGACTGATGTGTTATCCAAGTTGGGACACCAACGTTTTGTCAGGTGGCATAGTGGGCTTATTCAAGATTCAGTATAGGATTTTTCGTTTGATCTATTGCTATAGCGACGAACTTCCAATTTGTTGTATCTGATGACATGCGCAGTAGTGATTATTTTTCTATTCTTTTGTATCCTTGGGGCCTTTGGTCTTTGTCTGCGCTTGATGATAGTGTGAGGCATGTAGTCAGTAATGGTGCGTTTCATACTTGGCTTTGTAGTTGGTCTTTGTGTACGGAATCTGCTAGCGTTAGAGCCACATGACCGGCTGATCTAACAAAGCCAGACTGGTAGACGCACTCGTGTGTTGTTGCTGTAGGGTTTGTTGTAGTGTTTACAGGCAGTCTGCGGCCTTGCAGTGCTGGAAACACTGGTTCTCGTCAGATCACCGAAGTTAAGCAGCATTGGCCCCGATTGGTAATTGGGTGGGTGACCTCCTGAGAATCCATTCCGGGTGTTGCAGACATAGGGCCTTAGGGCTTGGTCGGGCAGATGACCGGGTGCAGTAGAAACCCTTTTGGCAGTAGAATAGATCACCATCGGTTGAAACATGGGTTAAGTACAAGACCATCTGCAGTATGACATCCTGAGTACTGTGCAGAGAAAAGTTGCTGTACAGCGAGCGCATGTGTGCGCATGTGTCCAGCCCTCTGTCAGTTGTATGGAAAATATTACGTCCATAAGATGGTAGTCCTTGTGTGACCTGAGTTTTTAGGCCAGGTAACACTGTTCTCCACGGTAGTGCAATGGCGAATGCCTTTTGTGACCGGTTTGTGAAAGTGTATTCTACGCCATGTGGTGCCGAGCCAACTTTTGTGGAGTTGCGTGGTCATGTTATGACTGATATACCGTTCACTTCTTTAGAATTCAGCTACGTGCTGCTCATAGCTCACCTGTTATTGATGGTGTCAGGTAGGTCACTTTCCTTGATGCTAGTAGCACTGCCAAGAGTGAATTTGTAGCATTTGTGCAAGATCTTCTAAATGGAGCGTCAGTACCTGCGTCTTGGTCATTTACTATTTTGGTCCCCATGGGCAAGAGTGGGTGTGTGCAGTCTGACTTAACCAAGTACAGACCATTCTCCCTCTTGTCGTGTGCTAGGAAGATATACGAGTGCATGTAAGTGTCTCGTCTCACCTGGTGTCTAGAGTGTCATTTTTGCTTGTCGCCTGTTCAATTTGGTTACCATGTAAGACGGAGTGCACAAGATGCTATCCTGTTTCTTTTCACAGGTGTACGTGAAGCATGGGCTCAAGGAAATGTAGGACTTGCTGTGTTCCTTGACATTCTGCTGCATACGACACAGTCAGTACTGCACGAGTTCGCTCCGCTTTAGCTGCAATGGGATTTGGGAAGAAGTTGGCTATGGCCATTTTAGTGCTCGTGCCTGGCCGTCCAATGGCTGTCAGAGTATGAGGTCATTGGTCTCATACCGTGTTAATGGACAGAGGCCTTCTTCAGGGCAGCTGTCTAAATCCGGCTCTGTTTGCTGTTGCAATAAACGAGGTGTTAATAGAGTTGCAGCAGAATGCAAATGTGGTGTGCTACACCGACGATATGGCTTTGTGGTTTGTGGATAGCGACTTGCCCACTCTAGTCACACTGGCCCAGAAGGCTGTGGATACAGCCATTGAGTGTCTGTCCAGGAGAGGCTTGACGCCTTCCCCACCAAAGACGGAGCTTTTGGTCGTCACTCGAGAAGCTAGCGCACCACTTTGTTTTACTGTGGAAGGAGTCACTATTACAGCATCCACAGAGGTGCGGTATTTAGGTGTGGTACTTCATGGTTGCTTGTCATGGGTGTCGGATGTGCCTGCGTGAGCGTGTTGCCAGCCACCTGCCAGTGCTGGGTGTCCTGTCTTGGTGTAAGTGGGTTTGCAGAAAAGGTCTTCTTGTCGTATTTTGTCGATTTGTCCGTTCTGCTATTGATTATCACTTGCCCTTCATAGCGTGCTCTTCGAAATTGTTAGATGCAGTACAGGCCAGCATGAACGAATGCCTTCAGCTTGTCACGAGATGTCTTGTTTCGACACCTGTTGTTGCTCTGCAGGTTGAAGCTGGTGAGCCACCTGTGAGATTTCGTGCTCTTGCTCTTTTAGGGACCATGTGCCGTCGTAACTTGAGCTGTGGCAATGATGACTCTTGAATGATTATTATTTGTTGCGTGAAGTGTTTTTCCAGACACTTGGAGTAGCTGGACGTGGTTTCGCGCTGCTGCATGAGCTTTTCCAACAAAGTGGTAGTTCGCTTCAGAATGTTATAATAGTGTGTCCAGGTACCCATGGGTTTGGTGTTCGGAGTTGGTTTCGCTCTTTGCTAGTTTCGAGTTTCGTGTGGAGTTTATTGCGACGTTTCCTTTTTTCCTGCTGCGTCCTCAGGAGGGGTAGGCGTGTTCATACCCTCTTTGAAGCTGTGTGTACAGAGGGCCCTGCATGTTGTCTCGTCTAGCACTATGTGCGAATTGGCAGCATTGTCGGTTGCGGTGGACATAGTTCTTAAATTAGGTCTTCCTTTATTAACCCCTATTCGACTCGATGTCCAGTATTGCTGTGTTGAAGAGAGCAATCACGCACCAGGATTTGTCTGATCCTCTTGTTTATGAAGTTTGCTTGAAGCTGTGGCTAGCGACTAGGAACTCTTGTTTCCCTGTGAAGTGGGTTAAAGCTCATACCAATGATAGTGGAAATGAAACAGCTGATGCATTGGCCAAGGCAGCTACTATGGAACAAGCAGCAGTAGTGATGTCTCCTAAAGGTGCCTCGTCACTGCTGAATGGTTGGGTGAGTCGTCAGTGGTAGTTCAGCTGGTCCTCAGCCAAGAAAGGTCGGACACTGTACCAGATTCAGCAGTTTGCACACTGCGTTCTGCTCTGGCTAGCTTTCCAGCTGCATCTGCTCGTTGCGTGTCACATCTCCGCATGGGGAAACAGTTTGCTGGCTCATCATCGTCATCGTTTAGGGTGGGCTGCCACCCCCACTGTGCGTGCTGTGGCGTTGAGGAAACAGTGGAGCATTTATTGTTCGTGTGTTGGAGGTGTGGCATACAGCGTGCAACTTAGCGAGCTGTAGTTGGATCGGTGGGTCTGGTTGCTCTCCTATCGTCAGTACCAGAATCGTCTGCCACTCGTCGTAAGCTTCGTGCTGTGGTGAAGTTTTGTCAGAAGTCGGGTATCCTTTTGTAGTGCTCAATTCCTCCATCTGCTTTCTGTACCACTATGTAATACAGGCGAGTTTTTCTGTTGAGTGATTTGAAAGTGGGTGTGTCGTACACAGTAAGGTATAAGGTGTATTTAGTGAATAGTGAACAGTTAGAATAATGAACTAGTATACAGTGGAGGACACGGTTCATGGAAGTGATGAAGTGGACCATGAGTGTTTCTGTCTTAAATAGGAGTATTAATTCAATTATGACTTGGAGGGGGGGGGGGGGGCGTTGTACACAGTGGAGGATAGTGAAGTCATACAGTGGTGCACAGTTGAGGACATGATGTGTTCCAAGTGACGTGACGTGTTAAGAGTGTGTCAGCTAGAAGATGTATATGACGTCTACGTTGTTCAACTTGGACAATAGCCGTTGGCTGAGACTCTCGAATAAAGGAATCAAATCAAATTAGCAAACGCTTTAATTTACATGATTGAAGTCCTCACTCCAGC
Source organism: Lithobius niger (assembly GCA_023313725.1). Lineage (NCBI taxonomy): Eukaryota > Metazoa > Arthropoda > Chilopoda > Lithobiomorpha > Lithobiidae > Lithobius > Lithobius niger. The sequence goes on from JAHWFP010230640.1 coordinate 54,821, forward strand.
AAAACTAAAACAAAGTTAATATCTCCGTTCCTATTCAATATTAGTATTAAAAAACGCTTAAGCGTATAAAATACGGATGTAAGCCCTAAAAAACTTAAAACCCTAAAGGAACAGATATTAGAAAAAGACATGTAAGCCATCAGCGTCGCACTAATACGTGTAAAAGAATCTCCAGCGACCCAAAAAACAAGTTGGAGCTTCTTCTACACGTATTAGTGTGACGCTGATGGCTTACATGTCTTTTTCTAATATCTGTTCCTTTAGGGCTTTAAGTTTTTTAAGGCTTACATCCGTATTTTACACGCTTAAGCGTTTTTTAATACTAATATCACTTATTTTTTTCTTGTTTCATCACAGAAAAGAACACAGAAAAGAATACTAATCAACTTAAGATAACTGTTATAAGAGAGTTTTTTTATGGTTGATTCGTTTTATGCTGCTAAGAATACTTTTGCACCCAATTTCATGATTTTAGTTTGATCTATAAGAATTTGTTACGCAAACCCCTGGGAGGCATCACGCGGGGGGGGGGGGCACTGAAGGCACTTTGGGGTATTTCATTGAGGTCCATGGCTGGTTCGATTTTTACTGTTAAGAAAGACTTGTGTACCAAATTTATGTTTTCTGCAAAATTTCTGCAAAAATTTGTTACTCCACTTAATTATTTCTGCACAGTGCTCTACTATAATAATTGCTCTGCCGACGAGAATACTGCAGTCGCATCAAAATCGTGTTCAAAAGGCCCTGGTCGGTGTTAATACCTACATTTTAAGCTGTACAAATTGAAAATCGGTTCATTGGTTCGATCTCTAGGTGAGAGTAC
>JAHWFP010230640.1:55653-65989 GCA_023313725.1 Lithobius niger
ATATACAAATTGAAAATCGGTTCATTGGTTCGATCTCTAGGTGAGAGCAAACGTTTTAGCCCATTTGGCTTTCCGTGTCAAGAATATTGTAGTTACATTAATATAGCATGCGAAACGCCCTAGGCCTTGTTCATACCTACGTTTTAAGGTATAGAACTTGAAAATCGGTTCAGTGGTTCGGTCTCCCAAGTGAGGGCAATGAGTCACAACAACAACAACAACAACAACAACAACAACAACAACAAGAAATGGCCATACTGTTGACGCCGAACGGTTTGATTGTTGTCTTTAAAATTTGTAATGCAGTGAAATAGTTATGACACGACCCCAAATACCGAATTTCGTAGGTCTATGTCAATTCTGGGTGAATCTGCAGGACCTCAAAGTTTGACGTTCCACGTGGAAGTTCATGCTGAGGCTTACATAAGGACCGCTGCCGCGGTCCTTGATATTTCAACCAAACTTGGCCAGATACTAGATAACTGGGCAGTGGCTAAAATAAGATGGCACCAAAAAAAAAAAAAAACTACAAAAGAAGTGATATCTAAAACAAAACCCACAAGGGTGAAAGTAACCGCCATGTTTCAGCCTATCAAAGTAGTGCTATCAGAGCAAAAATGGCTGCCACCAAGTTGCTACATTAGTTGCCAAGCTAATCCCACTGACTATTACCTCCGACGTTAAATCAAACACTTGACCATTACTACCGATTGTAGGAATAGTCAGGTTTTTGATTTAACCTTTGATCCAATCCTCGGTGGTATTAGCTTGGCAACTAATGTAGCAACTTGATGGCAGTCATTTTTGCTCTGATATCACTATTTTGATTGGCTGAAACTTGGCGGGTTCTTTCACTCTTGTGGGTTTTGTTTTAGATTATAGTAACTATTAAGAGTTTTGTGAGTTGCTGAAGGTCTCCTCTATGAAATGTAAGTAACATTTGGAGCTGTGGACAAACGTAATTTTCAACATGGAGTCCATTAGAAGAGATCATCTGGGTCAAATTATAAAAGATTCTTTGCTGCTGAATGCGTTGCAAGAAGTGTAAAAGTTGTAGGAAAGTCAATGGAAGCTTATACAGGGTGTCCCAAAAGTCCCAGAACAGCCTCGAAGCAGTTGGACTAGTAGTTACCAACTACAATTTCGATAGTAGTTGTAACTATACCGTTTAACTACTTTGAAAGTAGTTTAGCTAGTAGTTGTAACTACACATTGTCGACTACTGCCCATCACTGAAACTACGAGGATCTTTTACCTGCCATAATCGACATGAACACGAGGCATCACTGGGCCATTCTTTTCCCGAAATGCCAGGAAATGCCGAAAATGCCAGGAAGAGTATTGATTAAGTGGAGAGTGCCATATTGATTGGTCCAATTACAGTCAGTTCCCTAAATTGATGCATGCTGCTTGAGGCTCTGCACTGCAGGCGAATGGATTACGGTAGTGTATCTGCATGTTCTGGGTTGTGATGCGCGGTATGTGGTTGCGGCAATTTTCGTCACTATACATACTGGCTTGTGACTTTAATGCGCATCACTACGACTGGGGGTCGTTGCATTGCGACGCGAAAAGCAAGCGTCTTGCGTCTGTTTTGGAAGAATTGGACTGATGTGTTATCCAAGTTGGGACACCAACCTTTTGTCAGATGGCATGGTGGACGTATTCAAGAGTCAGTACTGGATTTTTTCGTTTGCTCTAGTGCTATAGCGACGAACTTTCAATTTGTTGTATCTGACGACATGCGCAGCTTTGTGTGCGTGCGGTGATAGAGTGAGGCCTGTAGTCAGAAATGGTGCGTTTGATACTAGGCTTTGTAGTTGGTCTTTGTGTACGGAATCTGCTAGCATTAGAGCCACGCGACCAGTTGATGTAACGAAGCCAGAATGGTGGACGCACTTCTGTGTTGTTGCTGTAAGGATCGCCGTCGTGTTTACAGGTAGTAGAATAGGTCACCATCGGATGAAACATGGGCTAAGTACAAGACCGTCTGCAGTGTGACACCTTGAGTACTGCGCAGAGAAAAATTGCTAAAATTCATCAACTTGGCAAATTTAATAAATCGGTAAATCTAGTTTGCGCACTTTTCAATTTTTGGCAAGGTGATGTGACTAATAATATTTTGGTCAATAATGTTTTCCCAACTAGTAAAAATAAATGTTTATCCAATTTTTCCGACTACCCAAACATTGGAAAGTATCCCTCCCCCCCCCCACCTCCCCCCCCCCCCCTCGTCCCCACAAAAACCATCTCTGCCCTCGGCGATAAATCATGACCAGTCCTTAAACGTGAGAATGCATTATACGTACCCCATACGAGACAATCTGTGGCATTATACATGGCGACGAGATTTTTCGTTGATAACATCCACCTTTAGTTCGAAAGGGGCCTAAGTATCGTGAATTTATGAATGTCTACCGTCCATCTTGTCCATTACAACATGCCTTCTTTTGTCTTTTTTTGTTGTTCGCTGTCTTGCATGTTTGCTTGGCTGCCTGATCATAAGTGCTTCTTCTTTCTTGCACGAGACCCAAAATAAAACTGCTGAATTGTTGATTTAGACAAATGATCTCAAGGTTGCCTCGTGAAGAGATGGAATGGCAAGAGAGAGAAGTAGCCTACAGTTCACATTCAGCCCTGTACCCCGGAGTTTATTTATTCAAACCTAATAGGTTTACTTTTTTTCTGCTGTTCGAGTCTTAAGGTTTTCACCGTTCCTGTTTTGTTGCAAACACCACATTGTAAAGTGTCCAAGTTCACTGAAGCCATTGGCACGGGCGATCACATGTGACACTTGACTATGCAAATGCTTTCATAGAATTTAACCCGAAACTCGAAACCCGAAATAGCAGAGGGGTTTAAAATACAGCATGTGGAAATACACATTCTTAAAACGTAATGGAAAGAAGTATAACACGACTTTGCATTTAAACAACTTCACAATTAAACAAGACTATAGTGTTGAATTGAAACGTTAGTCTTCTCTTGCCATTTTTTTCTTTTCTCCCTCATTTTAGACATCTGTTAGACATTTATTTATTTATTTAGTATTTTCCATACATATTGCGGTATTTCAGCTGAGGTCTAGAAGTGCACTAGCACTTCGTCCATCAAGTTCAGATTGTTGGCTTTCCACGGCTTCTAATTGTTGGCGTCTCTGCTTGTTGTTGTTCAAAGTTAGGATATTATCGGACATGAGCGAAGGCTAGCTACTGCTTCTCTTACCCGAGACATTAAACCAGCAGTTTTCTGGTATTGAATATAAAATATTAATGCGACAGAAAGCTTTGGAAATTGTATAGATAGCCGGGGTTTATTGAGTGTAAGACAACAGAAAGTCCTCTTTCACAGCTGTGTATAAAGGATTTCAATACGAAAAAGGTACCTCAAAATCGTTGATTTTTTGGTAATCAGGGCACACGCTACTGTGTCTCCCGCCAAGATAAACGATAACATGGAGATAAGATAAATATATAAGCATGGCGACCACTAGGAACGTTGTGTCTTTACAGCTAAGGTAGTTTGGGTGTTTTCAGCTATGAGGATAAATAACAATGCAACAGAAAAGGTTGAAACTTGTTTGACCGGGAGACTTTGGTCGCCTGACAACATAAAAGTCACTATTAATGACACAACTTATCGTTTTCTTGTTGAAAAAACAACGTGAATAACGTTGACATTGCTGTACAATGCTGTACGGTACAAAACTGAAAATTGAATAGCTACTCTTTCTTCTGCTATACCCCATCAACGTATAATTTAATAGGTATGTTAGTTACGAGGCAAGTCTGGGATGCCAATACTTAACGTGTTATCTCTAAAACGAGAAGGACCGATTTTGAAGTTCAGCGTACAACGCGAAGTTTGTGAGGCGCACAGGGAATCCAAACAAAGGGATCAACTTTCTCGTCGGAGTCCCAACCGCGCAACCAAGAGGACGTCGGTTCAAATCCATCCTCTAATCAATAACCTCTACCAATAACCAATAACATAAAAAATTCTCTGTGTGCCCTTTGTGTGCCCTGTACGTTCGAGGGCCGACTGTGCGTTCTTGTTAGTTTTATAGCCGAAAGGTTAACTAAATTTGTGTAGAACTTTCCCACGAAGTTTTCGTCATTTGAATTCTGATTCTCCATGAAAATCGAGCAAAGTTATCAAAACTAAAAAGTGACTTGGCGGTTTTATCTACTAGTAGCCCTTTTCCTCTTAGCCCATCGCCAATTTAATTTAAAAATAATTATCAGTTAATTCAGAAATATTGTCTAAACATTTCACCGTTTGAAAAGTAAGCAACAATACTTTACAAACCTGAATTGTTCACTGTCATAGGGCCTTAGGGCTTCGGGCAGATGACCAGGAGTGGTTAACGCTCGTTAAAAACTTTGAAACCCTTTGAAAGGTAATGTATTAATGTACCCCAAAACAAAACTTGTTAAGGATTTCCGCCAAGCTTTTCGGCCGTGTGAAGTCGTGATATCAAACCCCAAGCTCTTTCGCCACGTTAATTCCACCAAGTAATAGTTCGAAGGTGAAATGAAATATATGAAAATTGCTTATTGCGCAATTTTCAATTATTTCATTTAACGTCTTAGTCGGTGGGATTAATTTAGCGAAAGAGCATTGGCGTTTGATATCACGATTTCACACGGCCGAAAAGCTCGGCGAGAATCATTAGCAAGTTTTGTTTTGGGATAGATATCACATTTTTTGGTCCAAATTGATGAAATCCATTTTTTCCCCTTAGCATTTATGAGATGGAAACAAGTGAGCACGAGAAGCTAGTTGAGTTAGTTTATTTAGTTTTGTAAGTTTCGATTTTCTTGTGTGGGGAGGGGGGGGGGGTGTTTTTACTTTTTGGGAGTCCGAATTTTAACTGGATTATCTGTCTCACGACGATGAGTAGGACAATTTAGCTGGAGAAATCTAAACGGAAAACCAAATTTTTTTCGTTAAGTTACAGCTGCAGTATAACAATTCGATTTAATTGCGAAATGGAAACAAATAAGTTAACCGAGGCTGCATTCAATAGGCTTCCGAAGGTTTTGGGGCTACGTACCACATTAATAATAAACACGCTTAGTAAGAAAATACGCTGTAATTGGGCGCTAGTTTCACCGTAACAATGGTCAGGTTTTTTAGTCTTCTGTACAGCCGTACCGGCTGAGAAGACTATTGCAACGACTTTGTCCGTCCGTCGCTTTTTTCAACTTCGCAACGGTACCAGAAATAGACGACCACTATTTACAACGTTCGATTTAGTGTCAAAAGTTAGTTAAATAACATGGCAAATTGCATCGCAAATTGCAACATGGCATCGTTGCCTCCATATACCTAATAGACTTCTTCGACGTAACTAAATTAAATAATAACATTTCATCGTCGAATTGAAATCCTAAAGATTTGTGTTAACGCAGCCGTAAAAACAAAAACATTTTAGCTTCGTTTAAAAGAGTCTTGTCGCATTGTTACATGAATGAATAGGCTTCGATCGAACCAAATTCTCCATTAGGCCTATCTGCTACTTACGAAACTAAAACTGCCGTTAAAAAAATTAGGCCTTAAAAATGAAAATTAGGCCTAAAATCACGTTACCATGGCAACGCCAATAGTTGCTACGAGTCGCTGCTGCAGCGTTTCTCCTGTCCCTTCCCTACTACCACTGATCTATATAGGCTACGTTGCGCATTACGTTGTAACACTGTAACTGTGTGCGCGGAGGCGTACCGTGTTGCAAAAATGAATAGGCTTACTGTATACAATCCAAATCTCCGTTAGTTGCTACGAAATTAAAGCTGTAAATTAGGCCTAAACGCTGACAATTATGCCTAAAACGTAAGATAAGCTTAAAATCTAAAACATTTTTAACGTTCAATTCTGATGGTTACTGCTTCTAGATTATATAATAGAGATAGCTGTTGCAATGCGTGATAGAGAAGTGTGCGTCAGTATTGGTAGTGGCAGAACTGTACAGAAGATCGGATGCGACTAGGTAGTCGCTGTAGCCGCTTGTTTCATTTAACGTCTGAAATAATAGTCGGTGGGATGCAGCACTTGGTGGCAGCCATTTTTGTTCTGGGGAGTCCTTGTGGGTAGTCCTTGGGTGTCCTTGCATGTAGCACCATTACCTCCAGAAACCCCAATATCTACCAAAAATTATTTCTGACCCTCGTCCGCCCCATTCTCGAATATGCATCCGAGCTTTGGTTTCCAATACTCGTCAAACACCAAACGGCACTGGAAAAGGTACAACGCAGGGTAACTAAAAATATTGAGGGGTGTTGATACTTGTCCTACTCGGTGCGGCTTCTACGTTTGGACTTAGACTCCCTGTGGTGGTGCCTAATGCGCGGAAACCTACTTACACTCTTTAAAATCCTAACTTCCAGCTATGGCGGCCCAGATACTGCAGCTCTTTTCACTAGGTACCATATAACATCCACAAGAGGCCACTCACTTAAATTAACTAAACCCACTATCAATAAAAATCAAGCAAAAGGTTTCTTTTCTGTCCGCCTTATTTCTAACTAGAACGCTCTGCCAGAATTCGTTGTGGCCACCCCGAGCCCAAATACCGTCAAAAATAGACTGGATAATTTTGTTGCTGCAAATACCATTTGGCGATTTTCTTATGCAGGTGGTTTGTAAATCAAGGTGTTTTCCTACTCCCCCCCCCCCCCTATTTTTTGGGGGTGGATTTTCTTTTTCTTAAATTTGATGTTGAGCTTAAATTTCTCTGGTGTTTTTTGCCATTATTAATGAAATTTTGTCGGTTACTCTTCCCCATCCGATTTGGTCGCACCCTTTAAAAATTATAATAAGCTAAATTCACTTGTGTGTGTATTGTATATATAATAATAATACACACACAAGTGAATTTAGCTTATTATAATTTTTGAAGGGTGCGACCAAATCGGATGGGGAAGAGTAACCGACAAAATTGTATTAATAATGGCAAAAAACACCAGAGAAACTTAAGCTCAACATCACATTTAAGAAAAAGAAAATCCACCCCAAAAAAAGGGGGGGGGGAGTAGGAAAACACCCTTGATTTACGAACCACCTGCATAAGAAAATCGCCAAATGGTATTTGCAGCAACAAAATTATATATAAATAATTATATATATATAATTGTTAATATTATGTATCTTGTTAATATTCCCATAGTCTTTTATATCTGAATGTTTATTGTACAATTCTTGTAACATGTTTAAAAGTTTTTTTGTTTTGTTTGTTATTTTTTTTTTTTTTACTTGCATGTACAAAATTTTTTTAACAGTTTTGCTACGAAGCCTGTACTGCTTTTTTGAAATAAAGTAAAGTAAAGTAGCACGGGAGTATGGACAAGGTTTATCAAAAGAAAAAGGCGGATTCGGCCATGGGGTTGACGAACCATCAGAGTGACAAAATGGATCAATAGCATGAGTCAAAATCCAAACAACAACGAGACGCGAAACCGTTTCTAATTGTTAAAGGCATGCGATTGTTAAAGCTTGATTGTTGGTGATAAACAGGCGGCGTTATGCCACGGCTCAAATTAAAATCAAATCAAATCAGCGACACGTATCTGTTAACTGTAAGCAACTAAAAGCATGTTTTGCAAGTTTGGGCCGATCCCGATTACAGATTCAGACTGCCTCAAGTAATTCCTTACCGACATTTGTAATATCGGTAGAAATCGGGATCGGTGTAGAAAATCAAGATAGATCGGTAATAAACCAAATTGAAAATATTTTCACCTTTCGTCGACCGATTTTGCCACTTAAATACAGGGTTTTTTCACCAGCTTTCCAATGGTGCAAACCCCAGGCAGCTGTCTCTTATTGTTTAGAAATTACAAGTCAAACTTTTAAATTTTATTGGGGGATTTGGTATCGGTATCGGGTCGGGATTTGGTATCTGCCATTTTCGTTTAATGATCATTTCGGGTAGAAAAAAATGATTGGCCCAGCCTTACTTTTTTGTCATGTTGAGGTTAAATCCCAATGCGCCCGTAATTCAAATTGTGGATAATGTACGGGTGAGGTGCAGGGATATGAAAAACTAAAAGTTACAGGATGAGTATCCACCATTCACAGAGAGAAAGATGCATCAATAACGTTTTCATGATACTCTCCGGCTAAGTCGCTATCTATCTTGGCCGCCTTTCCCTGCTTGAATGATCACTTTCAAAATCCCCTACTGTTTCCTTTCTATACGTACGCGGCATCCCAGAATTTGTTGAATAATGCTAAATCTTTCTCTTTGCTGATGATATTTTTTCTACTTGCTATTGACCAGGATATTGAGAACATAATCCACAAACTGCAGCATGACTTTAATGCACTGAATTATTGGTTCGTATCTAACGAAGGTTTTATTAGTGAATAGAAAACTCTTTGCATCACTGTAAAATCACCACATGCTCAAATATAGTTGTTGGGAAAAATCTTTCTTCATACTAAATTTTGTACAAACAGTAACCGCATGTATACACTATACATGTAGAGTGATCATTGAAATTTATAGCTTTGCCTCTGACTGCCACCTAAACCGACTAAAAAAATTACAAAATAGAATTATAAAAATTTTGTTCAATGAATATGGAAATTTAAAAACTAAGGAGGTTTATAGGAAAACTGAAATTCTTAAAATAAGTCGGCTGAGAGATTTTGTAGTTGTTCTAAATATTATTTTAATGATGAATATAAAATCAGTTCCAACACCAAAAATGCTTACCTGCGAACCGATATGAGGTGCTCTTTGTGAGGAACTATTACGGTAAAAGAACCAACAGCTACAAAATCCCTTACATCTTCAATGAAATCCCATTACGACAGCTTCAACTTAATAAATTATCAACCATTAGAAAGCATCTAATTGCTTACTTTTTAGACCAACAACTAATAGACTAGCTTTTCTTTCTTTACATGATACGGTTTTTTTTTAGCATGTTTTTGTTTACGATATTATCGCTGATTGAAGTAGTTTGTTTTCTCATAAGGTTTCTGATTTTTTTTGGTGGGGGCGGGGGGAATTTGTTCTTGATATTGTTAATGTTTCTGATATTGTTAGCATTGTTATATTTTCATTTGTTGATTTTTAGTGGTGTTATCAGTTACAATTGTGTAGGATAAGTGTCTCACCATATATGTTCCTGCCTTGCTTTCAAAGTGTTTCACTGTTTAAACACCATATTACTGTTCTTTCCTCGCACCACGTCCTTGCATATTTTTATGTTGTAATACGGCACACACAAGTTCTTACAGAACTTCGGGTCGATTGCTGAATAAACCTATTATTATTAAAAGCCGACCCTTTTTGGTTTAACAGTCAAACAGTAAAGAAAGCGGAGCCCGCTCCATTATGTTGACAGTTGAAGTTAGGACGCCCCTAGTGTAAACTGAAGCGTTTGCTGGTTTGGTTTTGGTTTACTCAGGAGCCATGGCCCGAAGCCGCACGCCCACAGCAATAGTACAAAAAATTAACAACACAATACCACTATTATACCACTGATTTGATTTGATTTTATAAGGGCCCTGGCCCGAAGCCGTACGCCTACACAAAAGAAACCATACAGATGCTACATAAAGACTCAGACATATTATGTGTTTAACCATCAACAATAAGTAGCTAGTCCAGTGTATCTACAATGTTAGTTTTGCCGAGTGATGATTATTTTGATCACAGGTGGCGTTTTTCCAACATAATGACAATTGCATTAAAAATTACTAGCGGAGTCGCTCGCTTCACTCTCTCATTCTGCGTCGTCTCGCTACGCTCGAGCATATTTCTTGCTGCAACTCTTATGCTGCTACAGGGACTCCACATCTGAGGAAGCTGTACAGTATAAGCAATGCCAGAGCCGAACACCAGGAACGACACGTTACTTGGGGTTTCTTGTTTCTCACATTTTAAGAATTTTTACTTAGTAGCCATCAACTTTCCCGCTACTTGTGGTGCTTTGAAGCAGTTTTCTTGTTTCACTCATTTTAAGATTTTTTGTTTGCTTACGGCCTCAAGTGAAAACGCAACGGTTTGAATGTAAGTTAGGCGTGCGCAAGGCACTAACTCGTACCCAAAGCTGCTCGAGTTTAACCACAACAACAGCAAACACCTTGCCAGGATTTCTTAACGTTGTAAACCAATCTTTTTCGTATCTTTGAGTAGTGTAATTTAATTTAACTGCTAAACGGGTACTCTGTGGTATTGGATTTTAAATATCCCACTCCAACAGCAGTAGTGTGGGGCTTTTTATTTTCTAAAGTTATGCGCGGTCGTACGCAAGAGGGGAGGGGGAGGGGAGGAGGGAGTAGGTAGGAGGGCCTGGCCGGATGGACGGGGCTTCCCTCGCAGGTG
>JAHWFP010230641.1:0-14704 GCA_023313725.1 Lithobius niger
CCCCTTGTCCCCTTCCTTTGGATCTGCCGGAATTTTGTACCCAGTCAGTCATCTTAAGAATTTCAAGGACTTATTCACATTTTCTTTCTTCGTCCTCGTAGGCACCATCTGCTGGAGCGGACGTACTCGAGAAGAGTTCGATGCCCAGGGAACGGGAACTGCGCTCTTCTTCCAGAACGGTACCAACCCAATCAAGGATTCCATTTCCGTACCAGTTTACCAGAAGGAACTCTCAAGGACGAAATGGACGAAGGGGAAATGTTTCGCCACCATCGGTAAGTCACAAGGGGGTAAATTGGTTTTCAGTGTTCGTCTAACTTGCAACGAACGGCATCACTTTCGCAACACTAAATAAATTTTTAAAAACAGGAAAACTCGACAAAGTTTACAATAGTATTAAAACAAGTGGCTGCAGGCGCGACTACCTAGTCGCAACCAGTCTTTTGTACACTTCCACCACTTTCCAAAATGTTGAGGCGCACTCCTCTATCACGCACCGCAACAGTTATCTCTACTACGAAATCTAAAAGTAGTAACCACCATCACAATTGTCGGTTAAAACAATTTAGGCCTGGTTTTAGTTTTAGGCGTAATTATCAACTTGTAGGTCTAAGTTTTACCGGTCGTCTTAATTTCGTAAGTAGCAGCTAACGGAGAATTGGGTTCGAGAGTATAGGCCTATTCATTTATGGAACATAGTGTGGAGACTTGACGTTGCCGCACTTTTAGGCCTAATGTTTTTTTCCTGCTGTTTTAATTTTGTAAGTAGCAGCTAACGTAGAATTTGGTTCGTGAGTAGGCTTATTTATCCATGCAACACGGTGCTGAGACTATTTTAAATGAAGCTAATGTGTGTTGTTAACGAAATTCTTTTGCTTTTACGGTTGCCTGTCTTCCTGTAGTGGTTAAATGCGACCATCAAATATTATTATTTCATTGAGTTACGTCAAGAAAGACTATTAGCTGTAAGGAAGCAACGATCGCTGTAATTTGCCGTGTTTTTAAACTAATATTTGGACGCTGAATCTAATGGTGAAACCGTTTGTCAATGTCTCTATCTGGTACCGTTCCGGAGTTGAAAAGGCCGACTGATGGATGGACAAAGACTCGATGCCAGTCTTCATAGCCGTTTCGGCTGGATAGAAGATTAACGACGAAACATTGTTTCTGAACCAAGTAATTTATTACGATAATTGGGACAGGGGAAGCCAATGGGTTCAATTAATTTTAAATAAATACGCATATTTAAATACCGGAATGGTTACGCAGGAAGTTGAAACCACGACCCCGTGAAATCAAAGGCCTCCCCTACTGCACAGCCATAAAGAAACAGGCAGCATTTAATTACACATAGCAACAATCATTTTCTATCATAGTTTCAATTCTCCGATCACCCTATACCTCTCCCCCCCCCCTTTTCCCGCTGACTGATAAGTCCAAAAAGCAACGGAAGTAGGTTTCATCTGTATTAAAGTTTGGCAATTTTTTGCACAATACGCAGATTTTTTTTTTACTTAAGTAGACTTTCTTTTGTATGTGCTTTACGTAGTTTTTCTTCCTAAGTTGCATTTTCTACTCATGCAATACAGCTGACAAATCTTTTTTTTTTAAGCGCCTGACGATATTGAGCAGTAAATAAAATTCAAACGCACAAAGGAAGGCGTCATTGGCAATTAATCATTACACGCCCATTTGTCTCTGCGGAAAAAAAAATTGTTTGCCAACACACTGACATTAATTTGATTTTATGGTGCGCGAAAGACTAATTATTTCCCGATAATCACACCCCGAAGCCATCTTAAAGCACCTTTCCGATTAAAGGTACAGGGGAGGCGGGATGGGTTTGGCTTCTCTGCGCGTCAAGCGGCCAGCACTGATTTCAGTTAAATTGAGTAACTCGGCGGGGCGTTCGATTATTGACGTTGAGTTTGTAGCGTGGGTTTGCATTGCCATGCAGGCGATGTTCAGGGAGCCCAACGTATATATTCTCCAGCAACTTTAATATATCAACTATTCTGTTTTACTAGCTGTTTACCAGTTTGCACTTATCAAAGTAGTGACATGTCCATTAGTACAGTTATTATGCTTTTGTAAGAGGCGTGGTTTTGTAAGCTTGAGGACTGGAGATCACAGCTCATATGACTAAACTATAAATAAACAGGACTTGATTAAAAAAAACAATAATAATAATAAGTACATGATCGTGATCGTGAAGTTAACAGCCGTGCAATGCATTAACTTTACAACGAGGTGAAACTGCGGTAAGAAGAGGAATAAATAAAGTGCGTAAAACAGTAGTTTTTCAGCATATTGCTGCAAAACAGTGTATGCAAAATAATAGTAAACCCGATTGAAAAACAAATGGACATCTTAACCGATCGGATTTAGATAAAAATATACAGTCGTATTTGAACGACAATTAGGCACCAGAAAAATTATAGGTATTTAATATTCTAGATAGTATCGCCGTGGCCTTTGTAGTATTGTCGAGAGTAAAGGCTGTTACCAAGGCTAAGGAACAATATGGTGAGCTAATCCGGCCGGCCCTTTCACCAAACCCCCCTGATCATAATTTCACACTCCAAGGCCGATGGAGAATTATTATCGAATTTTGGTTCCGAAATTGCTAAATCAGCTACTGAAAACGATTGGAATGTTGACATTTTTTTTTTTCAAATTAAAGCTACCAACTTATCGAACAGTTCTACGGAAGCAAATCCAATGTAAAAATGTCCGATATTCTTATTTTGCACAAAACTTATCATCTTCAAGATCGGTACATCCGCCAAAAAAAAAAAAGCGAAAATGCTATCAGCCACAGCCAGACGAAACTGGGTGAAAATCTAAAAATACAGCCAATGGACATGGTGTGTGTGGGTGGGTATACATTAGTTAGTTCTGGGTCGTTCGATAAACTTTGCTCACCGCAATTGCTGGTCGATGGAGCGTAATTGACTGGTCGTTCGTTGTACGTATTATTTAATAAAAAATAATAATAAAAAAAAAAACATATGAGAAAAAAAAGAGGATATTGATTTTTTTTATATCGGTCATTGGAGATTGTTTGTGTCTGGCGTCTCCAAGCAGGCCATGTGGGATGGGTGGGGGCGGGCGTAGGGGGGAGGGGGGTCCACTGTTTATCGACGAAATTAAGTAAAAGTTAATTTAATCGAGTTGAATGATTGGATTCTAGGGCCCTATCAATGTCAAGAGTGATTGGAAAGCCCTTTTGATTTATATCGCGTCAACAAGAACCTAAATCAAATTCATTAATTACTTAGAGAGAAGTGAAAAAAAGAGACAGTAAAATCGGGTAGGCTAATAAGTTACGTCGGTACAGGGCCACAAGAGGCACGCAAAGCCGATCCCTGGGCCAGTACTCAGTTTAGCCCTCCTCCCCCGCCCCACCACACAAGTAAATAACATAAGTAGACAGTATCCAAACGGATGGTGTCGAAACATAATATTCTGCATACATAAATAGCTCAGCTAAAGAAAACAGCAAAAACAGTAGTATATAAATATTTTCATATCCAAAAACAAGACAGAAAGAGACACAAATTATAACGATGAAGAAACAGTAAAGTAGTAAACCAGTAACAACCATTACATTTCACACTAGGTGAGAATTAAGAAGAGTGGGAGCTCCCTCGTTGAATGTCTTTAAAAAACCAGTTAGATGAACATGTGAAAGATGACATTTTGTATGATTTTGATGTATGTGGGGGTTGTTTTTTGCCTGTGTTGTTTTTTTTTTTCCTGCGGACGGCGCAAAACAGGCAAAATACAACCCCCATATACGTCAAAATCATACAAAATTTCATCTTTAACATGTAAATCTATTGTGTGCGCGGTGTATCTTGAGTCCTGCCTGCAAGTATTTTGTGATCGGCTACGTCTTCCTGGATGGAGTGGCTTTAATCGATGGCCGCAATTGTTTTTGTAACCATCTTGGATATCAACAAGGCACTCTGCTACTGCAAACGTACAATCGATTATCTGTGTTTGTTCTGCGGAGAACTCAAGATAGGCCGCGGACACTATAACTGGTTTTTAAAGACGTACAATGAGGGAGCTCCCACCACAGCCTGAGGTAAACTATTCCAAAAAGAGACATTACGAAAAGCAAACGATTTCAGGACAGCATCGTATCGTAATGCGAGTTACCAACTTTCAGTTTCCAATGTTGAACCTCTTGTGTAATGTACACAATTTGCTAGTTTAAAAAAAAGGAGTTCGTATAAGCCCTCCTCTTTGTCTACGCCATTTTAAAGATGACCGTGTGGGACGTTATACAAATTCCGAACCTTTTTTGTGTAGCGGCGTTGCACATTTTCCAGGATTCGAGAATCCGTTTTGTACTGTGGCTCCCAAACAGTGACAGCGTCAGGACTGAATTGTTTGGGGGGGGGGCGGGGCACATCTGGAAACAGTTTGGGTCAGGTCCCAGGGATTTTTTTTTTTTTCAAGGCAGCCGCATTAGGCACCTTTATTCCGTTTAATTCACCTTAACGTAACGTAAGCTTCAATGCAGTCCATTTTTTTTTTTATAAAATACGCCCCGTAAACACACAAAATAAATTATTGCAAAGTGGTACAAAAATAAATAAATACATAAATTTTAATTAAAAAAAAAAATGAAAGCTCTGTTTATTCATTTGATATCAAGTTTAGCCTGCAATTTTTGTTAGTTTTTTTCTGATGGTGACCTGAGTATTGGGGTCCGGGGGAGCCGGCGGGGGGGGGGGGGGGTCATGGCACACCCTGTCCCACCGCTAGTGCCGTCACTGCTCCCAAAAAGGGAGGCCATACTCGAGTATCGGTCTCACCAGCGCCTTAAACGAAGGTACGAGCACAAAATGTTCTTTAGAGGCAACAGATCTACTTATCAAAAAGGCAATCGAGGTGGAATTTTTTTGTACAATCTTCGACATGATGGGCGAAAGAAAATGTATGATCAATGATTACCCCTAAGTCTCTAATAAATGTCACCTACGTAATCTCTTCTACATTGAGAAAGTAAGGACACTTAGAATTTTCCCGCCCAACATGTAAAACATTAACCTTATTAGTGTTTATAGGTAGCTGCCACACAGAGCTCCATTCAAGAGCTAAATCGACTGCTCCCTGGTATAGATGCCAGTCCGTACCCGAATTCACAAGAGCGGCCGTAGGTTCGTGTAACTCCGGCCATGGGCTCCTATAACTCCACATAGGCGCTTATAACTCCGCAAAGCTTAAATTTAAAATACAATAATCAAACTTATTTTTTTTAAATAAGAAGTGACTTTACACCATACATAGACTGCATGCTCTACACGGTAGGCTAACGTTTCTCAGTGTGGTCTTGGGTGGTTGGTATACCCACTGGGATACCCTGGTACCCTCTTCGTTTGAATACACAGTAATTGGGGTATGCTTTCGTTGCAACATGCTGAATAAATACATGATTGTGGAACAATAAACGCAAAGGGCTGGCAACTTTCAGTGAAAACTGACTGAAAAATTAAATCTGCCTACTCTACAACCAAAACAGTCGAAATTATTGAACAAAGAAAGAGAAAGAAAGAGAAAAATGTCTTAGGAATACAGCAACTATTTTTTTTTTATTTTCAAGTGGGAATTGCAGGCACATCAGTTTTATTTACGGGAACGAAAGTTTTATTACTTCTAAAACAAATATTTTATCATAATATTATCTGATCAGTCAGAATTCCATGTTTTTCAAGGTTTGGAAAAGGAACCGACGAAATTCCACACTTTTCCAGCTAGCGTACGAAGCCTGCAAACAGAAAGAGAGAAATCCGCCAATTGATCTCGATATACAGGGGAGAGCAGATATAAAAATGTAAATTCCTTCCAAAAATAGAATTTGAGGGGGGGGGTGTTGGGGGATGTACACCTTTCGTGGGCGTTTGAAAGCTTTTAACAAGAAGAACATGCATCAAAGTTGCATTACAATTTTGTATGGGGGCCACGAACCATCTCCTGGTACCCAGGAGGTTTTTATTGTTTTATGCAGTCCCCCCCCCACCTTAACCCGGAAAAGTGGCCTCACTGAACGTGCCAACCATAATGATTGCTTGTGCTGCCTTCGCGTGATAGCTGGCAGGGCACGTGGCGACATCTATTGATCTATTCAAGCGGCAACAAATGGAACGCTCGGAGTAGTAGATGACTCACAGTGGCTCGTTACAAAATAAGAGTAGGCCGGCAGGACGACTCTTGTTGTGGTTTTTTTTTTGTGTGTTTTTTTTTTTTTTTGTTTTGCCGGCCTTTCGTCCTGCCGGCCTACTCTTATTTTGTGACGAGCCCCTGCGAGATGACTGCGTTATACTATGGGTGTCGCTGTATAAAGAGAAATTTTCAGCTTTGACAAATTATAAAACAAAAGAACTTCCATTAGTTTACTGTAGTTCTAGCAGAAAGTTGCTTTGTTTTCTTTTCCTATGACTACATGATTAGCGATTACGAAGTTTGTTCTAGAAGGAAAACCATTGCAGTTTCGAGAAGCCCTGCGGGAAGCTGGCGCCATCTACTGTGAAATATTGTAAATAGTCTGATGACTGAACAGCCTCTAAACATAGTTTGTTACCAAATAGGCTAACGGCTTTAAATTATGAAAAAGGCGATACATAGAAAATGTACAATCAACCCGTCAATAATCTTAATAATTAAAGCATTCACCTTAAAAATAAAAACATAGACTTTCCTTCTTTCTTCCTCGTCAGGGACGACGCTAGAATAACTTTATTGGGGAGGCGATAGTGGGGCAGCAATTTTAGCCAGGGGGGCGAACCGAAAAATTCTACTTTGGCGGTCCCCCCCCCCAAAAAAAAAAAAAAGAGTAAAAGTAAACATAACAATTTTGAAATTCTTTCTCACACCCAACGTTCTTAACTGTTTTTTCCACCATTTAATAGTTTTAAATTCAGCAAGATGGTTTTACAACTCTCACAGTAACAACTAGGCTTCATTGATGTGACCTCAAGTCCTTCCTGTTGCAGTGAAAGGAACTAACATAGTTTTTTTAAGTAACCGGAATTTCCTTCGTTAATACGTTTTGATTTTGATCTGATGGTGGGGGGGCGCCAAAATTTTAGGGGGCGAGCGCACCCCCCCCCCCTTAGCGTCGTCCCTGTTCCTCGCTAAAGTTAATATATTTGAGGATTCCGAAATAAGCGTATACTATCTTATACCAAGAATTTATAGGGTTTGGGAGGAGAATTTGTAACTCTAAAAAGTCCCTATTGAAACACGTTAGTTTCGTCCCTATTAGTTCAGTCCGAGTTTTCAGAGGGCGCCACGAGTAGCATCTGGTAATTTTTACTCATTTTTCAGCCCAAATCTGAAGTAAACTAAATTACAACTAAGCTAGACTAAATAATAATTAGATTCAAGCCAGTTTCGTTTAGTTTAGTTTAATTTTAGGCTAACAACTGAGTAGACATTCCCACATAAAACACATGGCGCCCTCTGTAAACTAAGACTGAACTAATGCGAATGTATGTATCTAAGATGTTTCAGTATGGGGCTCGGTCAGGAATTCTCCTCCCCAAACCCTATAAATTCTTGCTTATACTAGGGGTATAGCACTATGTGTCCTCAGCACTGCAGCCGGAGTGGCCGGATACCACTCCTGTTGTTCTGCAGTACTGCACCTAGCACCTTGCCTGCTGTTCCGTAGCGCTACAAGCATTCACCCAGTGTCTCGCAGGCGTGAGAAATCCGCTCTCAAAGCACTGGCTCGACTACAAGTGCCGTTCTTTTTACCTCCATTTGAATCTAGTGCCCCTTGTAGCTAGCGCCCCAGATGCTAGCCTCGTAACCAATATGGCATTGTACTATTATTGGGGAATAGGCTGCTCTGTAACCTACTCGCTAAAACAAATATATAAAAAAGGGGGCATTATTTCCAAAAATCGCTAAAGCATTGTTTAACCATTGTTACATTCGGCGTGTTCGGCCGCTATATTGCTCAAAACTGTATTAACGCTGAAATAGCGCACGCAAAAGCGAATCGAGGCGAATGATGTATTTGAATTCTGTAGGAATGCTAGTAAATAGTACAGTCAGAGCCGCCCAGAGATCTGATGAGGCCTATGTTTCCAAATTTTGTTTGAGCCCCCTGACACCTTTCTGTGGGATTACTACGCTTTGGGCCTGTGCGCAATATCAGGAACTTTTTTTTTTTTTTTTTGCTTCTTTGTGGTTTTTTTGTAGCTCTTGTCTGAATCCGTGTCTGCAAATAGCTAGGGTCCGTACACAAGTTACTGGACAAGCTGAATAAGTTTTATTTTTTTAGCCCGAGTTGATGGGCTGGGCCCCTTAAAGCATGGGCCTAGTGAAAGAAGCCACACTTGCCGCTCCCCCCCCCCCCCCCCCCGCCCCCACTCCCTTGGTCGGCTCTGACTGCAGTATTTACTAGCATTCCTACAGCATTCAACTACATCATTCACCTGCAGGGAATGTTGCGCTATTTCAGCGTTAAATACAGTTTTGAGCAATATCGTGGCCAAACCCGCCGAATGTAACAATGGTTAAAGAATGCTTCAGCAATTGTTGAAAATAATGGCCCCCCCCCCGGGTGTTTTGTTATATATATTTGTTTTAGCGAGTTTAGCGAGTTTTTTTATATATATTTGTTTTGTCTGCGGCCTTGCAGTGCTGGAAACACCGGTTCTCGTCAGATCACCGAAGTTAAGCAGCATTGGGCTGGATTGATACTTGGGTGGGTGACCACCTGGGAATCTGGCTGTTGCAGACATAGGGCCTTAGGGCTTCGGGCAGATGACCAGGAGTGGTTAACGCTCGTTAAACCCTTTAAACCCTTTTTTTGTTTTAGCGAGTAGGCTACAGAGCAGCCTTTTCGCCAATAATACTACAACGCCATATTGGCTACGAGGCTAGCATCTGGAGCGCTAGCGACAAGGGGCACGAGATTCAAATGGAGGTAAAAACAACGGCACTTGTAGTCAAGCCAGTGCTTTGAGAGTGGATTTCTCACGCCTAAAAAAAACCGTTGTTTTCTCCAATCCCTTACGCTGAGAGGTTGTAATCGGAAAAGAAAACACTCCACTGGTTAAACTTTTCAGCAATCGCCAACAAATCGAAAAAAAATCGCGTGTTTTAGCCTTAAGAAATCCACTCTAACCGCATTAGTTTTAGTAAGACGCCCTTCTTTTTCCCCTCCATGTTTATCCAGTGCCCCTTGCAGCTAACCCATTTACTGGCTCCAGCATAGAGTTATATAATTATAATAATATGACGTCATTGTCACTGTTCTACATGCTAAGCGAAAACTTTCTAATCTAGGGTAGAAATCCTGCCGCATAAACGTCGTGCTACACGCCATTTTTCGGAACTTAGCAGCTGCGCTCCCCCCCTCAGATCGCTTGGTGTAATGGAAGGACACGGTGAACTTTACTTCTTCGGTGTAACGCTGTCGAAAGAATCTAACTTATTTTTGAAATTCGTAGTTGCACCTCTGGACATTAAAAGTCCATTGGAAAATAAGCAACCACCACGTTTTATTATCGTTATTATTCCTTCGGTCTAGTGCCAAATATTTTCCTTTTCGCGTGCCATATATAGTTCCGAAAGCAAAAAAAGAAAAATGTATTAACGATCCCATCGATTGGTTGGACGACGATTCTCCTCCCCGCCAATCCTTCTCTTCATTGACAACAAAACAACCCACTTGCGGAGTATAAATCACAATAGAATTTCACACATCTGCCAGCAACATCATTACTGGTTCCTTTCCAACTCTAATGACCCACTAGCTAGAGGGCGCTGGCAATACGAGCTCGTTGCTTCAACTTTCCCTTCCCTGTACCTACTTAGCATTTTATGCAAAGTGAACCGCTCTTCCTAAATCGACATTTTGCATGTTAAGAGTGCTATTCAAATATAGTTAGCGGTTTTTAAAGCCAGAATCGTCAATTTGGGATGCCTTCGAAAATTAAACCGGTTGCATCAAGCTTAAAGGGTGATTGCCAACAAATGACAGGCTGCTGCTATCTATAGCCATTTACCGCTATCTGGTTCCCTTACTTTCAGCAAGCAAAGGAACACACAAATAAATTTCTTTTTATGAAAAATACAAGCCACGTGCCTCTTGAATTACTGAGTGTAAAGTTGGTACGTCCACGTGCACCGGGGAGCAATTGTTAAATTTAAGCCTAACGACATCACGGGCCCTTTTTTCTAAACATCGACCGTTCTGAAACGCATATTTTGAACCGCTAGATGGGCGCCATGTTAATTAAAACATCGTTAATTAAAACATCGTTGCTTCCTTATAGCTAATAGGCGCACGGGTAGCTGCGAGCACTGGGGCGTCAGATTCGATAGGCGTCCTGGTCCCAGTGTACATCTCTGGCTTCGTACAGACCCGGGTTCGATCCTGGCGATGGGAAGTGTATATGTACTGGTTTTTCTCCGGTTGTTTCCCGCCCGTTGCACGAGGGTTTCCTCCGGGTACTCCGGTTTCCTCCCTCATGCGGCAAAAAACAACTGTAATAATGGTGGTACTTCTTCCACTTAACATCTGCCCCCGGGGAATTTGGGTGGGTGGATGCCTCGAGCATCGTCTCTATATATTATTATTATTATATTAGTATTATTAATAGGCTTTTCAACGTAACTTAATGAAATAAAACATTAGTAAGTCGCATTTAACATGACTGTGGCAAGATTCTTCGTTGCCACGGCAGTGTGAAGCCTCGACACAGTGTTGCACGAACGAATAGGCCTACTCTAGATCCCAATTCTCAGTTAGATGCTACCTAAGAAATTAAAACGGCAGGTGAAAATTAGGCCTAAAAGCTAATACATTTATAACCTGCGAGCACTTCTCTCACTTTTGATAAAGGAGATTGTAACATAGGTGTGCGCTTCACTGGTGATAGAGGTGTGCGCCTCACCAGTGGCGGAAGTGTGTAGAAGACCGGTTGCGACTAGGTGTTCGCTGTCCTCGCTTGTCCGATTAGTAGATAGTCGAGTCAGTTGCATTGTTTATCCCTCCCCCCAAGCCACCCTCAACGACCTAACTGACGATTTTGATTATTTTGCTCATATGGATGCCTCCATAGGGGCTTGTCGTCCCGTTGTCCCTCGCGCACGCACGTTGCATGCTACGCGCTCACGTGAGGGACGATGGGAAGACAAGCCCCTGTGTATGCCTCAGGCATAAGTTCGGTGTCCCTGCTAAGATACAACCAGATCAGGGGATTGTGATACGAAATCTCGTGCGATCTACGTGTTTAACCCTCTCTTGCAATCAATTCTCGGTCAAAAAATAGAGTCCAAGACGCAGCCGAGCTTTGTGAGGGGACCCCAAGCAAAGCGAGAAGTGGCAGCCCAGTGGTCAGCATTCCCGCCTCCAAACCAAGATAATGCTGATCCGGAACTCACGACCGACCCAACATGGTAGTTAAAAAAAAAAAGTACCAGAAATTAATACATGCAACAAAGGGTTAATACAGGCAACAAAAAGAGTGATCCGCCGTAACCCGAGTAACATAGGACCATTTTCGAAGGCATGTCTTCCCCCGTGTTAGTAAATGGTTCTGCTTCTGGGTGTATTGGCTGCTAACTAGTAACATACGACCCTTATAATTTTGCCAGACGGGTTCGTCATTCCGAATGAGTTGCAAACCCCGAAAAATTCAAGTCGAATTGAAAAGTGAGCAAATTTTATTATACAAGTCAAGATCAGAAATGAGTATCTCACTCTTTTTCAAAATTTGACAGTTGTAGCAACCATTTATCAAAATTAAGTCTGAACAGTTCAGTTGCCCTCGCCACTTGATTGAGAAAATGAGATGTAGGACAAGACACATAGGCACCCCAATTTAGGCACTGGACAAACGGGCATCAAGTTTTTTTATTATTATTTGGGATGAACTACAAAGTGTTTCTGAAAGAAACAGATTTGGAAGATCACTTTGCAGTTCATCCCAAATAATAATAAAAAAAAAACTTGATGCCTATTTGTCCAGTGTCTATTTATCCAAGTGCCTATTTGTCCAGTGCCTCTTTATTACTACATTTTCATTTCGTAGTAATGCATTTCGCTGAATCTCGTTTCGCAAAACCGTTTCGTTACGATTTTTCTGCAAAACGGGAATTCGCGTTATGCAGAATCCCGTTTCGCAGAATAATTTTTATTTTACAAATTGTGTGCCTTGCTCGCGCTCCCGCGCTCCCTGCAGCTAAACATATAACATCAGAAACCGCAACTAAATCACAAATTTCTTTCAATTAGGAATGCATATTTAAGTTCTCCAATAATAATTTTTTGAAGAATATTTTAATTCGGCGAAATGGGATTCTGAAAAACCGGAAACCCGTTTCACAGAAAAACCTTACAACGTTTTATTTTCTGCGAAACGCAATTCTACGAAACGAAAGTGGTGTTAGCAGTAAGAAGTGGAAAGAAAAAACATTTGCAAGATCACTTTGCAATTCACCCCAAATATAAAAATAATAATAATAAAAACTTTTGGTGCCTTGTCCAGTATCTATACGTCTAAGTGCCTATTTTCCCGGGTTCCCATATGTCCAGTGCCTAAATTGGGCTGCCTATGTGTCCGGTGCCTAATTATCCGATGCGTATGTGTCCGTGTACCGGAAAATGCGAGAACCTCACTCTCCCCTTCCCGAGCCCTCATCCAGAACTAAAGATTTAGTAACGAAAATTCAGGAATAGTAGCTTACCCCTTCCCCCGCCCGCCCCCCACGCACACAATGCCTTAGTATACGCGCGTGCCCTTCGACTGCGTGTTTACAGTTCGCAGTTTTACCGTCTCAAGAGTATGTATTATATTCCTAAATGTTAACTGTACGGTAGGGAATTTATTTCGGTGTGTGTTGTAGGAAAAGGCATCATGGGTTGCCATTAAACTCCAGCTGGAGGATATTTTTTCGTTTTATCGGAGATATTAAAAAGGTTTGTTAGCTGTTTGGATTTCCGTGGAGTGTTTTATCGTAAAAAATAGATAAAGGCAAGACACTGACGTTTATGTTTAATACGAAGGCCCTGGAGGCTCACTTCTTTCGTATTTATATGCTTCACACATATATCTCTAAACTTTATATAGTTATATCCACGTACTTCATACTTCTCACATACAATTATGAACCTCACACGTGAACTTCATAGCTATATCTATGAACTTCACACTTCACACACACACAACTATGAACTTCATAATTTCATAGTTGTGTGTGTAAAGTACGAAGTTCATAGCTGTATAATCTGAAGTTCATAGTTGGCTGTGTGAAGTTTGAATTTCATAGATATAACTATAAAGTTCACAGATGTAAGTGCCAAGTTCACAGTTATATGTGTGAAGTATGAAATTCATCGGTATAACTACGAAGTTCACAGTTGTATGTGTGAAGTCGCTATAACTACGAAATTAGAGATATAATTATGTGTGACGTTCACAGTTGTACGCGTGAAGTATAAAATACGAATAAAATGAGTCTCCAGGGCCACTGTAGTTTTAACACCAAATTGTCCTGAACCGTTACAAACTTGAGTTTAGTCGACAAATAACGTTTCTTTCTAGTCTTATTGAAAGAATACTCGCTTCGATTTATGCTCGCTTTACTCATAGAAATTCGTATGCGTAGTATTTACCCACTTCCTAAAATGAAAGGAAAAAAAACACGTAAAGAAACACGCATCCATCATCTGTTAGCCATTTTCTTTAAATTTCGTAATTTGTGCACGCCATTTTAAATTCGTCTTTTTGTTTCAGGTACCCATTACTTCTACAATGTACGAACGGACAGTGACTGCGCCAATTTCTTCCCTGCTTTCACCGTTTACAACCGAGGCAAACTGACCGGTTTCGGCTGGATCGTTACCGGGCACTACGATTTCTCTGATCGTTTCGAACACCCAATGAAGGACACTCTCAGCGTAAGTTTTACAATAATACAATAACCGTATAACACTGCCACCAAGAATTTATATGGTCGGGGAATAGAATTTGTGACTGAGACCCCTTCTGAAAAGTCTTAGATTCATTCCTATTTTTAGTTCCGTCTAAGTTTATAGAGGGCGCCATGAGTTTTATGTGGGAATTTCTACTCAGTTTTCAGCCTAAAATTAAACTAGACTAAACGAAACTATAGCTTGCGTTGAATTATTATTTAGTTTAGACTTAGTTGTAATTTAGTGTACTTTAGACTTGGGCTGAAAAATGAGCAAAAATTACCAGATGGAACTCGTAACGCCCTCTGAAAACTCGGACAGAACTAATAGGAATGAATGCAACACGTTTGAATAGGAGTAAACATTACAAATTTGAGTTACAAGTTCTCCTCTCCAACTTGCTGCCACGTTCTTACTGCTACCTCTGCCGCTGTAAAGACGCCAGATTATCAAGAAACCGACGTGATGCAGGCTTTAAAGGCAGATTGTCACCAAGTGACATTTGGCAGACTCTAGCGCCATCTAGCGATACCTAAGTAGGTTACTTTTTAGCACTTGTTTGTGTCAAGCGGAGGAACCCACAACGCCGTTTCTTTTCACCCACAGGGACTTATCCATGCGGCGCACGTGTGACGAGACGCCAAGTCCTTCTCCCTTTAAAGAAACAAACAAGTCACATGCCTCCTTAATTATTAAGTGAAAATTGTGTACGTCCTCGTGCACGTGGGAGCAAGCTGTAAAGGTTAATGATAT
>JAHWFP010230642.1:0-14986 GCA_023313725.1 Lithobius niger
AGTACGCTACAATTCAATTTAAAATGTGTTAGGCTGCAAACACATCAATTGGCGACGAGGGTTAAACCATGGCCCACCTCTAACTTTAATTCGTCTTCTTGGCAACTTCTAACTTCAGCCCCAAGTTTGGAAGGTAAGATGAAGTTAAATTATTTTGGCAAATAATTTTAGTCATCTTGCTAGGAGATGAATTTAAGCTTTTCAAATTTGTATCACTTGTGTAGGTGTGTTGGCAATTTCTGGCTAAATCTAGATAACTGCCAGGAATTTTAGCTAATTATTCTCCATGAATTACCTTATATTTTACTATTTCTCCAATTAAATTTGAAGGTTGTGTCAAGGCGACGCTTTGCGTTATTTACTGCTAGGCTATGCTAGTTAGTGATATCGAAAAAATCGCGACTAGATTTAGTAATTGTTTGGTATTTTGCCATTTGTGGGGAAATCTTAAGGTTTAAAGCAGTTGTCTTTAATACTTTTGTTGCTTAATGCCGTTCGTTTCTCTGCCTTGGTGCTTTGATGCTCATTGTTTTGCAACGTTTGATTTTGGGTATGTGTGTTTGAAACTACCTACGTTGTTGAATTGCTAGTGTTAAAACTAGAAAGCTTTTAAATTAGCGTTAAAATTGAAGCCTGGAGACGTCTGGAGTTGTAAATTTTACGTTGATTTTGTTATAACGAGTTATTTTTTTTTTCAAAAAAAAAAAAATTTACTTGTTTTTAGACAGGTTTAAAATATTACTTGTCTGGACGGGTTAAATGTTGCTAGTAATTACCGATAAATTGCATGTAAATTACCTGTAAATTTGCGTAATGAATTTGCGCAAGCTAACTAAAAAATTGTTTAATTTTGAAAACAAGTATGCAAGTAAGTCAGCTTAAGCTGTAAATTCGAATGCTACTTAGCGAGTAAAAATTCTTTTGTAAAATCCTAAAACTGTATTTGCAGGTCGTTAGGCGATTGTTTAGGTAAAACTTTTTTTTTTAAATTAATTTTGTCGGATAAAAGGCCTTCTGATAGAATTTAATTTTGTAAATTTAAAATTCTCAGTTAAAATGCCTCGTGAAGGAATTGAAACTGAAACTGAAGATGTCAGACCTAATGGTTTGTTTCAAAATTATGACCCTAATAAATTCACGTGGTCAATGTATATTTTACAATTCACATGCTTCCTAAAAGCAAAGAAAATTAAAGATGCCGACAGGCGTGATGTTTTGTTAGCCAGCGTCGGAAACGTAATGTTTCAGAAAATTGTTAGAATCATTGACCCACTCACAGTTGAAACGATTACGTATGACGCTTTGATTAAAGCAGTTGAAACAGCTGTAGAACCGGCCCCTAGTACAATCTCTGAGAGGCTAAAATTTAACAAAAGGTTTCAGAAACCAAATGAATCGATAGCTGAATATGTCGACGCTTTAAAGCAACTTACAAAGCATTGCGGGTACGATAACATCGTTGTTGGTAAAATAAAAGAAGAAATGATTCGTGACAGAATAGTAGGGGGCGTCCATAGCCCAACGTTACAACGGGAACTCATAAAAAAAACTCTTGATTTTAAAGCCACAGTAGAATTAGCACTTTCACTTGAGGCGGCTGATCTTAACCAACTTGAACTCAAAGCTAGCGCAAGTAGTGTTAATTTTGTAGCTAAGTCAAAACAAACAAAAAGTAAACATCATTCATCTAAATACTCCTCTAAAGGAAGTAGGGATTTAGTTTGTTTTTGTTGTGGTTTTAAGGGCCACGCGAGAAGTCGTTGCCGTTTCAAGGACTATAATTGTGGCCGCTGCCACGAAAAGGGACATCTTAAAGCGGTCTGTAAAAAGCCTAAGCATTTTGCTAAGACAGCTAAAACATCGGATCTTAAACCCCAGCCTAATATTAGTGGCAGGAAGCATAAGTATGGTTATAAACAGAGCAAGGCCCACTATGTTCAGCAGAATGAAGATTCTGGGTCTGGTTCTGAGTGTGAGAGTTCCAGTGAGTATGAAAGTTCAGACGAATCTGATGATTACCTGGAAGCAAACATTTTGAGTATCAACGCACTAAGGGTCGAGAAGTGGACGGTTGATTGCATCATTAATGGTGTTAACTTACCACTAGAAGCGGATTGTGGGTGTGATGCCACAATTCTACCTTTTAGCTGGTATAAATCATATTTTAAAGATAGTAAAATCATGAAAACCGACATTTTCGTGAAGTCCTGGACAGGGCAGATCGAGAAAGTCTTTGGTTGTATACGTGTGGATGTACAAATTGGTGATAAGACTGAGCAGGTTCAAGCATTGATCTCGAAAAGTGAGCAAGTACCTTTAATGGGAAAAGATTGGTTAGCAATCTTCGATTTTGATCTTAAGTAATTTTATCCATTGGTTTTGAAAAATATTAAAAGGCTACAACAACAAGAAGCCTTAGAGGTAAATAGAACACCTATTACCCCGGAAATTTTAACAGCCAAGTTTCCTGAGTTATTTAAACCAGGACTAGGTTGTTTCAAGGACTTTAAAGCAAAAATCAAGCTTAAACCTGACGCAGTGCCTGTTTACCGAAAGGTAAGACCAGTCCCACTCGCATTAAAGGAGAAGGTCAATGCTGAAATCAGACGCTTGGTAGCAATGGGAGTTTTGGAGCCAGTTAGCACTAGTTCCTGGGCCACTCCTATAGTGGTGGTGCACAAGGCTAATGGAGAAATCAGGATTGTGGGGGATTATAAAACAACAGTTAATTCACAATTGGAAATAGACCGCTATCCAGTTCCCACCGCTGCCGAATTGTTTGGAAAGCTCTCCGGAAGCGATACATTCAGCCTTATTGATTTGAAGGATGCATTTCTTCAGATGGAGTTAGACCCTGAATCGCAAGAAGCGCTAGTCATTAACACGCCTCTGGGTTTATTCAAATTTTTGCGTTGCCCATTTGGCTTGGCTAGTAGCCCAGGTATCTTTCAACGTTTGATGGTTTGCCTAACATCAGGCATATGAAATTGTGAGCCATTTTACGATGATATACTGGTTTCTGGTAAGGGTGTTGAGCATGACGATAGTCTTAACCAGCTGTTGTCTGCCTTACAAGATTCTGGGGCCCGGCTCGGTCTGGGGAAGTGCAAGATCGCTCAATCTGAGCTGAATTACCTTGGACATAAGATCGATTCGGAGGGGCTGACAAATCTACCCGAGGTGATTGAAGCAGTGACCGATGCACCCAACCCAAAAAACATCCCTGAACTTCTAAGTTTTTTAGGTTTTATAAATCAATATGCAAAATATTTGCCCAATTTAGCACATGAACTTGTACCCATAACTAAGCTTTTGAGCCCTAAACAAAAATGGGTTTGGGGACCCGAATGTGATGCCGCTATGGCCAAAATTAAACAGTTATTTAAGACATCTAATGTTTTGACACATTATGACCCAAAGTTAAAGCTTAAATTAGCAGTAGATGCTAGTCCCTTTGGTCTAGGTTGTTGTTTAGCTCATGTTATGCCGAATGGTCAGGAAAAGCCTATCTCGTTTGCTTCAAGAAAACTGACAAAGGCAGAACAGGGGTACTCCCAATTCGATCGAGAGGCCCTTGGAATTTCATGGGGTGTGAAGAAATTCCATCAATATCTTTATGCTAATCATTTTATACTGCAAACTGATAATAAAGCATTAATTTGGATTTTTGGCCCAAAAAAGGGCATCCCTCAAATGGCTGCAAGCAGAGTCCAGCGCTATGCTATGCAGCTCAATGGCTACTCCTATGAGTTGCAGCATGTACCTGGCAAAAATAATCTTACACCAGATATGCTATCTAGATTACCGTTAGAAGCAAAAGCTGAGGATTTAGATGAAGAGATTCCTTATAAAGTGTTATATTTACAATCAGTTGAAACTTTACCAGTTTTGAACGACACTTTAGTGAAAGCTATTATAAAAGATCCGGTGCTAGCTAGGATTCTGAGATATGTAAAGCACGGCTGGCCAGAGAAAGTTGATGACCCAGATATTAAGCCTTATTTTATTCGTAAGAATGAATTAACGGTAGAATGTAACACACTTTTTTGGGGGTTGCGCGTTGTAGTACCAACCAGCTTACGTGCACGCATACTTCAGGATCTACACGCTGGCCACTTAGGAATCGTGAAAATAAAATCGTTAGCTAGGGGTAAGTGCTGGTGGCCAGGCATCGATGCTAACTTGGAAGCTAAAGTCAAGAGTTGCGTTGTATGCCAAGAGCAGAGGGGTGAAAAGCCTGCTGGCCCAAAACATTCGTGGGAATATCCACTTAAGCCTATGGAACGAATTCATTCTGACTTTGGTGTAGTAGAGGGTTTGACATTTATTGTCATTGTTGATGCCTATAGTAAATTTCCTGTTGTTAAATTTATGAACAAAACAACATCTGAAAAGGTAATTGAAGTTTTTGAGGAATTTATGGCCCTTAATGGGCTAATTTCGTGCCTCGTTACGGACAATGGTCCGCAGTGGACTTCCTCTGAGTTTCAGGCATACATAAAAAACCGCGGAATCCGCCATCTCACTGGTGCACCTTACGATCCAAAACAGAATGGATTCGCCGAGGTAAATGTGCGAGAATTTAAAAAAGCGTTTAAAGCAGCGCGTAAGGAAGGTAAAACCATTAAACAGAGTTTAAACGAATTTCATACAGCTGCTAGAAATTGCCCACACACTGTCACAGGTGAAACTGCTACAAAATTATTTTTTGGGCGAGAAGCTAGAACTTGTTTGGATTTGTTGAAGCCAAACTTGCAGCAAAAAATCCGCATAAAACAAGATAAAATTAACGAAGGTTCAGCACATAAGAAGCAAGATAAGTTCACGGTGTACACTCCAATATGGACACGTGACTATACTGTAGCAAAACGACTGTGGCAGCAAGCTGTTATTTGGGAATGTCAGCAAAATTCAAACTATATTGTTCTTACATCAAGTGGTTTGAAACTGCGCCGAAACATTAGCCAAATCCGAGAGCGTTTGCCAAATGAAGAACTAAATGACGACGGTTCTGTGGTGGAAAACACGCAACTTTCGCGAGAAAACGATTCGTTAAACTGTACTAGAATTCCTGCAGAAAACACCAATGTTCCTTCAATGCAAATTAGCAGGAAGAATAAGCGAAAGTCGATAGCCTTTGTTCCATCCAATCAAGAGCCGAGGACGAAATTGTCACCTTTTAAGGGCATCAGGCGATCGGATGTTGACAATGCGTCACGTAAACGTCACGTTTCTGCTCCCAACCGTTTTGCACCAGCGCAAGAATCTGGGAACGATCGAGCACCTTTTGTTGGAGATACAGCAATTCAAGAAGATTTAATTCCGGCTCAAGCCGATGAATTACGCACCGAAAGAGACTTTCCAGCGCTTAGTGAATCAGCTACTCGTCGAAAATCCAATAGCCGAATAAATCAAGGCCCATTGGTCCCGAATGTTAACATTCAAGATGCTGATTCAGTCCCCACTCCTTTGGATGATGCAGTTGCTGGTAGCTCGAAGTGTAACAAGCGAAAAATAAGCCCCGAAATTTCACTCGCAAAGCGCCGGGACAAGCGCAAAAGGGTGAAACCTATTAAGTTAGATCTTTAAGATTATTCGACTGTTGCTTGAATAAAATGTTTGCTATTTTTCTGTATCAGATAATTAGCTGTACCTAGTTACATAAAGATCTTGCCCGATTTAACAAAATTAAAAATTTAACTTTGTTGGTCAGTAAGTACAGATTGTAATTCGTAGTTTTTGTCAGCGTTTTCTGTGCGCTCACTGCAAGTCAATTAATATTTTAATTAACCTTGTTGTTGACCGCGTTTTAATTGTGGAAAAGTAGTTTCCGACCTTTGTTTGTATCGGTTATTCGTGAGCGCAATTAAGCCTTCGGTTTTAATAGTTGAGGAGGTCTCAAACATGTATTGTTAACGTTAAATGTATCTTGGTAAATACAGGATTTTTTAGAGATTTAAAGCACAAAAATGTTGTTATTGTAAACTTAAGATTTTGATGAGATGCTATTTCTTGTCTTAATATTGTTTGTCTAATGTTTGTGTTTTATTTCTATTCCATGTAATGTGAGAAACTGCAGCGTCGGGGGCAAAAATAAAAAATAAATGCGACGCAGCTAAATTGAACAAAACACATAATGAATTTTGGATGGTATCAGCAGCCATATGTAATCGAGAAGCAAGCATGCATGGCGTCATTTGGAAGCTGCAAGCCGTTTCAAGTTATTTGGTCACAAAATTTGAAAGAAAAAAGATTCTGCTGCGGCTAATTAGATTTTATTCGATAATCAAACGTCAAAATTAAGTGGATTGTTTTCATTGCTTACATATTTTCTCGATGTGTCAATAAAATATAAAATAGGTGAATAACTTTACAAGCTTCGGAGCATCGCAGTGCGAGTCTGCTGTTAACATGTTAGTTGAATTCACAATTTTGTAAGTTTGTCTTGCAACTCCTCGAAACAAGAAACAATAGGTCTAATCTTGAAACTGAATTTAGAAATTGTTCGGTTGTTACATTAACTTGTGGAGGAATTTAATTTATTAAAAACTCTGCACTGATTGACTGTATATTAAAAATGTTAGGTCAGTTGAAAATTTTTATTTAAACTGCTCTTCAATTTTTGAGGGGGATTGCTGTGTCCTCAGATTGAGCTAAAGAGCTACCAGTGTGTGCACCTTGTCTGCACACACTGTGAGCATTCATTGATTATGTATTACATCTGTTTGGTTCATCATGTTACCTAGCTTCGATCTGATTGGTTAACTTCAGTGCATCTTGCCTGCATCTGTTAAGTAGTCTCTTATGCAAAGTAACCTAGGTTATATAATGTAATGTTCCAACTGTAATAAACTGTCTGATACAAACTGCCAACACTGACTATCCTTTCTGGCTTAGGGTAGTACGCTACAATTCAATTTAAAATGTGTTAGGCTGCAAACACATCACGAACCACTACCATTGTGCCCGGCGTGGCATTCTCCAGACATGGCGTCTCCACTCCCGACTGGCGTGACCCTTCTCTAGCTTGAGATCTGTGAGCTGTCCTCTCCCGAGCAGCGCTCGGAGCTGTGCTAACGATTGAGTTCTGGGGCTGGAGTTTTATACACAATACCGGAAGTAGGCGCGGACGCCGAGGATAGCTGTGGGGGTCTGATTGGCTGAGGGCCTCGAGAACAATGGAAAGTGGGAGAAGTCGGTTGAACAAAGGGACTGGGTGCAGAGCCGTTTGAAGGAGTCGGGACATGTAAAGACGGAAAAGATAGGCCTGTTTTGAGTTTTACTCAATTGAACATTGGGAAATAGGCCTTTACTTTGTATTATTGGCTACGGAATGAATATTTACATGTTTGCAACGTGAATAGGCTCGTGTTAAAGCTTAATACTTTGGCTTGGGTAATGCATAAAGCATTACTATTAAATTTTATAAGCTTTATCTGTAAACTGCAGTGTTATACACAACTAGTTTTGGCTGGGGTGGGAGAATTGAGGATTCGAAGTTTTTGCACAGTTTGACTTTCGGATTGGGTTTGAACAGATCTTTTATAAATATCTTTTGGTTTTTAATAGTAGATCAAGCTATCAGTAAGGTTTAAAAGGTCTCAGTCGGGTCTAGAGGAGAACTAAAACAAACATATATACACTGAAAATTCGTGTCCGGTAGAATGCCAGGTCGTAGTACGTTTGGACACATGGTAGCGTTTCTGAGGGCAAAAGAATATAATAAAAGGATAAATGCGGTTAAATAACTAGCTTAGTAGGATGCTATAACGCATTAAGTAACTGGGAACGTTTAACGTTTAATTTGGAAGTTAAAATTGATCGTTGTGGAAATATTTCATATGGATTGCGGCTGACAAACACAATAAAAAATATCACACATCAAATTGTTGTCTGTACAAATCCTCGAGGTTCAGTGCCTGCGCAGAGGAAGCTCTAAGCTAGTGCACTAGCTAGTGTGTTCGAGCTTTTTGCCCTAAAAGAAAAAGGATAAAATGCAAATACAAAAGTACAGAGTTTCATAATGGCGGCCATGATGAAGGTGTTCTGTGGCTGGTTTTGGTCGATCTTCAAATGTAGTTTTAATGGTCTTCAAGGTGGAAAGTCCGGATTTGGGCTTCCCCAAGAGGCTTGTATTTGGACAGGCTATGGATGTTGAAAATTTGGGACGATTTGGTCCATTATTGTAAAAACGGCGAGATTTGCCTAGGCGAAGCATTTGGGTGCCTCAAGAAAAAAAATTTCAAATTTTTGAAATACTGGCGTTTTTCGGTGGCGCTCGTTTACATATCGTGTGATGACGGGATGGGGGGGGGGGCACACAAACTTCAGGGGTTTCTTGCTGTGCGAGGTACGAAATATAAAATCGCTTTCTTCGTGTCGAGTTCTTGAAGACTTTCTTCATATTGGAAACAATGTCATCGACAGTGGTGAAAGTGGTTCAAAACGTTTCCCTAACTAAATTCAGGATATGTGCCCAACAAGTTATGTTTATGCTGTTCGAGCACATCGCAGACAAAGTCTCGTTGTAGGATTTCAGCATATAACTTGCATTGTCAGTCATTAATCCGGTAACAGTGTCAAAATTTATGTTGTAATTAGTAATTACCTTAATTAAGGCTTGTGCATTGTAGCATAATTAACAGCGCTTAAAAACACTGTGCCTAACAGTAGGGGCTTCAATACAGATTTGCACTTTGGTTTGGCATTTTTGGCAGGACCGGTAGCACTGCATTCACCATTGTTCTCTTCATCTTAATACGTTAAGAACGAACTGACCTTTGGCGTCCTGCGTTTCGTCCGTAACAATAAATATTGATGAAGCTTTGGAAACAATTGCTTTAACTATTTCTTTGTGTTGGGCGTGCATGTCCATATTGTCAATGTGTTGACGAAGCGTGGAAGCCTGTGCAATTGCACCACCATTGCGTACATGCTTAGCTAAAAATTCACGGAAAATTGGATTGTCGGCTTTTTACAGCGGGATGTTTGCAGCGGCAAACACCTTAATGAAATCAGAAACTACTTCATTTCGGTGATCGGCGGATTTCTTTGCTGCAGAAAATGGCTCACCTAACGTTGCTTGCCGTTTTAAACCTCTTCCAGACGAATTTCCAAGTTTGGATGCAACAGCGGCTTCTTTTTGTTGCACTCGTGCTTTGTTTGCATTTATGCGACTTCGTTTTAAACAAGTGTTCCTTGATTGTGTCCAGTCGTAAATGGTCCAAAGATTTACTACAAAATTTGCAAAACAGCACTCCATCACTTTCATATTGGTCATCTGGATACAATTTCACTCTGCCTGTAGCACTTGTTTTCTTTGGAAGATGTTGATTTGCCGATCTTGAACGCTTCATGTTGACACGATGTACGCATAGACAAATGTGGTTTTGAAGTGAGGCCTAAACCGGAAGAACAAGCAGCGGATATCGCGAGTATTCGGTATTCATTCTGGGTTAATTCAGCTGAATCGACGCTCGCTCTTATTGGATTGCAGGTATCACGTGACTTAATCAGGAATTACTTCTGTTGCCGTGTGCGCCGTTTTTAACCAATGAGAAGGCTAGTTCTACTGGAATATATTTTTAAATGCAGAATTGATCTAGAATGCTACAGACAGTTCAGCACCGCTAGTGCACGACGAAAACGTCAGTGCTGTTTTAGCGGTATCAAACTGTCTCTAGCAATCAAGGTTCAGTGTCTTGCGAGGTGGCTTCAAGGTCGGGTGGCTTGTATTGCAGCAACAAAATGGCGCTGTAGCGTTGCGTTGATGGCAAGAATTTTATGCATATCTGTCAACTTTGGAGCTTCAAAACGGGAACTTCCAAATAAATTAACGAATCGACGCTTTTCCGCGATATTTATGTATTTCCACGGGAATTGTGCCATTCCGTGATTTTTTTAACGATCCCGTAGTTGGTTAGCAACCCACTACACTTCGAATTTTTGGACTGAACACATATGCAATTCCGCGAATTTTTTGGAATTGCGGATTCGCGGTAAACCACTGTCCCTGAAGATATCCTTCCGCAGTCCGATCTCCACCACTCTTCTAAAAGTACTACCGGCCCAGCAAACTAGTCGTCCGTAAACTCCATTACCCATATTTTTCAATCATGGCTTTCCGTTTCATCCTCGTCAGCGGAACCTGTAACCTTAGGGCTTAACACGTGTGGCAATTCGAAGACGCAGCTACTTTCATCCCCATCTTTCCTGGCCTCTCACATTTCAAACCATTCAACCTGGCTGCTTCCTTGCAAATCGTGCAGCGGATGGGCTAAAGGGCTAGGGTTTGGAGGGTAACTGGTCTGAACATCGCCAGACTAAATATCGCAGACAAAACATCGCAAGGACAATTGCTAGGACAAAACATCGCTTAGGCCTATATGATTTTAAAGGATGGAGATAAGTATATTGTGGCCGGAATGGGTCGGCCAATTACAAGGGGGTAGTTTATGCAATTTGGGCCTTTTCATTATGTCATCAAATTTTTTATAGCCGACGAAAATATACATTACCTATTTTATAGCAGTTCCCACCTTTGAGCACTTATTTCCCCTAGAAAGTTGTCTTTTCTGCCGGGCTCATAATACTGCGCATGCCTGATCTGGGCTAGCGTTTATAAGCCCTACGCAGCAGCCTGTCTTCCTCCTAGGGCGTTCACGATGCGTGGTTGCCCTCGAGCCGTCCACGCTTCACCTGCTTTCCACTCCGCTGGATTCGACAATGGATTCTCCAGTTGTTTTGTGCAGTGCTGAATACTCTGGATTACCTTCGGAAGCTGGCAACCGGCCGATCCTACCGGATGAGGTTTCAACCTCATTTGTGTTGCGGAGTCCTTTTGGGGCTTCCATCACAACTGACATGCCAGGTAATATGGAGGATCAGTTTCCTCGATCCGTCGACTTAACATTTCCCAGAGGGCGACGCTCCGGCCGCGCTCCTCCTTTTCGTGTAATTACGCTTCGACCACCACGGAACCCACCGTCCGCTACCTTTCCAAAACTTCTTTCACACTTTTCAGCGGAAGGTCGGAAGGGGGGGGGCGTTCCGGTGTCGAGGACCGTCTACACTTATCCCGACCAACCACTACTGCCTCCAATGAGTACTGATCTGGTGGAAGGACGGAAGGGTGCGTCTCTGCCTCACGGTCCATCCCCACTTGCTCCGGTCCGTCCACTGCTACCTCCGCCAGTTACTAACGTTCTGATGGGCTCAACGTCTCCTCCATCGCCGCTCTTCGCTCCTCCCCGATCCATCCGGTTACCTGTTCCGTTTCCTACATTTCTACGGACTTTCTGCCTTCCAAGCGATTCTCCCATAGGCTGCTGCTTTCCTGACGCTCCTCCTCCGCCCAGTCCTTATCCCCATCCCTTTTCCTCTTCACCAGCCACAGGCGGTGACGACCTCTTGTGTGCTCTAAAGGTTTGGACAGGAACTTCGACATTCATTACACTCGCCTTTGATCGCTCCGCTCTCCGGATTATCTGACACTCTCACCTCGTTCTCCTACCACTCTGAGGTCCAGAACTCTTTCCATACCAAGCATCACACCTCTTCCTCCTCGGTCAACATTTGCAGCACTGGCTGCCTCAACCCATTGCTCTTCACCAACGTCACCAGCTCCACTTCCCATCTCTTGTACCGCCTCGATCACACCTCCTGCTCTGAGCTCTTCTTCGTTGCTTCCATTGTAACTATGTTATGCAACCCTCAAAAAAAATAATAATAAACGAAAAACGTGTCGCATATAAACCTATATTACAAACAAAAACGTCAAGTGTGCCATAAAAAAGGGGTTGTATGATTGAATTTTCACTTGTTAAAATGTACATGGATAAAAATTGATGATTTTTAATTGACATAATCAAATGTACAATTGAGAAAATTGCATCTGTTTAAGTGTTGTGCTTTACGTTTTAAATATATGATTCGTAAAGCACAACAGCACTTAAACAGATGCAATTTTCTCAATTGTACATTTGATTATTTCAATTAAAAATCATCAATTTTTATCCATGTATGGCTATGGCGTCGCGCTACAAAGGTTTATGCATGCAGTCGATTGTTGCTGGCCACTTTGAAACAATTCAAGTCAGCTCTGAAAGCCTGCATCTGCGAAATAAATATACAATTCCATCGTGCCAATTTCGAGGCCAAAGGCAGCTTAGTTTGGTTTAAAAATATATGCGTTTAGCTGAAACACCGATTCTTTCATTTTACCGTTCAACAATCAACTTTCAACAATCAACATAACAAGTGCACGAAGAATGAATCTGGAGTTTGCTGAGTGGCATTGTTCCCTAAATACAATGGTTCAAACGATATAAAACAATCAAAATGATCGTTTAGGGTCCCGTAACTCCGGAATGGATCGACCAATCGAAAAAGTGGTCCCTGTAAGGTTAAAGGCCAGAAAAAGTTCTGGCTCAGATCATGTTTCAAATTTTAGGTAGGTGCAGTAGTTTTTTCTGAAACCGTGTCAGCCAAGAACAAGAACAACAAGTGAACAGTTTTCAAATTTGCGTGTGGCTCCCTACTTTTACTCTTGCACGGAATTGCATAAAAGTTGGTGTAAAGTTGGGAAAGGTTGTTATCTACTATCTGGCCAAGTTTGGTCGAAATATATTGAATGGAAACGGAGAAATTAATAGTTTTAGTTTTGCTGGAGAGAGGACTTCAATCATATATATACACAGCTATTGCCGTGTATGATATGGAATAAATTCTAACATTATCTGTACCTACGGGTGTGCTTTCTGGGCATAATTCATTTCCTCACTACCTTGCAGGCAGGACGTGGCGGATCGACAGGCCCTCTGCCTATGTTGTACATTTGGCTTTCTCGTTGACTTTTGAAGCGGACCAATTCCCGTGCTTCTATTACACGATTCCCTGGTCAGGGAACCACCACCACGTGCCCCTTCCGTACGTGTGGCTATGTGCAGATTCTTTCACGAATTTTACGCTATCCATCAACATTCATTTCGCCTGTACGATCCGCCTTCCACTACCCCACTCCGCTTCATCTTCTAATGCCCGGGTGGCCTGGTCCTACACATAAGTACACGAACCACACCGAGGCGGTTACTGACCACAGAAACTCTCATGGGCCAAGATATCATCATCTGCATCCATTCTTTAAATCTTTGCTCTCCGTCATCCACACCTCCCACGAGTAATATGGAGTCCTTTTCCCTTCTTATGCCTTACAAGGCGTTGCTATTTCACTTGAGTCACTAAAAACACCAACGACATCTGCCCTTTTCTAACAACAATAATTTTTTCGGATAAGGACCGCGAGGGTCCTATTCCGATGCTCTTCCTCTTTAAAGGCCATCAGACTATGCACCCTCGCTTGTGAAATTTTTTAATAAACTTCCGCAATTAACCGCTATCGGCTCTTAACCGCTCGAACGATCCTCTATCACAACTTTAAAAAAATCAAGTTCTTTCTAAGCATCGTCCTGCTAACCTCGCTGATCTTCGAACTTACGGATCGGCGAACCACTCCACATGCCTCGCTATCCTACACAACTGTTTTGACTCGACACCGTCTGTTTGCTTGGACACTATCACTACCGCAATGCCTGCGGTTCCCTTCGCGGTACCTGCCTCACCATAACCTTACCGACTACTCTTGCCGAATGCCCGAGAGCCATCGCAACTACCTTCTGATGCCGACAATTGCCTTTGCACCGACTTTCATCCCTGACACAAGGTAAGCAGGTTTCAAACTCTGTTTTTCAATTCTGTACCTTGTGCCCCTCGGTGTTAGATTCCCAAGCTGCTACCTCAAAAAAAAAAACACAGCTTGATCAAGGAATCGTACATCCCGGCCTCTCACCAATCGGGAGCAACCATACCGACATTTACCTCATGTCTCAGCGATGGATCGTGGCTCCCGTACTGCGTCACATTGGGAGGATGGTTGGGGATTCTAGGTTGTCTTCACCGGGATTTGTTCCTTGGGGTTGCCGGCTCGTAATGCAGGTAGCTCGAACCTAGCCCTCCTCCTAGGTGACGAAGTCTGCTATAAAATAGGTAATGTAGAATTTTGTTGACTATAAAAAGACTATAGTTTGTTTAACGATTCGTCATGTGCAACCCCCTTCCCGCTCACGAGGCTGTCATCATAAAACGGGAGTCATTTGGGGATTTTACTGGTGACTTGAGTCATTACCCTTTGGAAAATTCCAGGGCGGACGCTAGGCCCAGGGGTACGCGAAGCCATCTAAACAAACCCAGGGGTGTATTTATTGTTAAAGCTTCTTGTGACTCTTTATCGTGTTCAATTTGCAGAAAGGCATCCTTAAGATCGATAAGGGAAAAAGTGTCACTTCCTGCTAATTCGCTAAATAATTCTGCGGCCATGGGGACCGGATAGTGGGCGACTTCCAGTTGGGGGTTCACCGTGATCTTGTAATCACCTATTACCCGGATTTCACGATGGGCGTAGACCACTGAGAGGTCTCCCAGGCTCTAGAATTCCAAGGCCATCCGACCTACAAATTTCTTGGTTAACCTTTTCTTCGAGTGCTAACGGAACTGGTCTTACACGACAGTACACTGCTTTTGCATCAGGTTTTTAATAAATTTTGGCTTTAAAATTCTTAAATTTACCCATACCTTTACTAAATAGCTCAGGGAAACCCTTTACTATTTCGGAAGTGTCAACTGGTGTAATACTAGTTTTAATTTTCTTTACACTTTTCTTAGCTTTAACTTTTGTGTGTAGGTCATAAAATGGATGGAAATCAACCCGAAAAATAGAAACCCAATCCTTTCCCATTAAAGCAGGTTTATACAATTTTGAAACTAAAGCATCGAAGTGTTCATTTGAGCTTTAACTTCAACCTTCAGACTTACAGTGTAAATCGTATTCTCAATTCCGTCAGTGTATGAGTGTATAGAATACGGACCGAGTTTTAAAGGACGGTCAGTGGGTGAAACGGCCAACGTGTTTTCTACCTATTTTTTGGCCATT
>JAHWFP010230645.1:0-24769 GCA_023313725.1 Lithobius niger
TTTTTTTTTTTACATTTCAACCCCGAACCGTCCATCTTCTTGTTATGTCTCACCATTTCTACCATTACCTTAGCATCGTTCTGGCTCTCTTTAACTGCAGTGGCGATACCGGCAGCACCTCCGGCTAGACCACCTACACTGGCTAAGATGGGTCCCAGCAATGCCAACAATGGTAAAAACCCACCTCGTTTCGCAATCTTTTTTCTTTTCACCCCGCTTCGTTTTTTTCCGATTTTACTTGCTTTCGGTTTTTGTTTCACCTCTCCCTTTTTTTAATAAATCACTTCGACTTTGCCTTCATCCAATTTCAAACTCATTTTTCTATCACCGATCAACAGCGTGTGGCACGTCCTGTTAGGTGGAACCGCAGTCTTTTTAAACTGCACCGAATCGATACACAAGTCCCCGACATCGTACAAATGGCGTCTAAACTCTTGAGCCATTCTATACAGGATCGAGTATTCTCCAGTAGCATAATTTACGTTAAAATTATTGAACTAGAATCAATGCCTTTTCTTTTTTGTTATTTATTTTTAATAATGAAAAAAGGTACTGAAAGACACTTTCCCACCATCCTCCAGATCAATGAAAATGAAGAAAATTACCGAGAGGCACTTTCCACCATCCTCCAGATCGATGAAAACGAAGAAAGGTTAGCAAACGGCCCTTTCCTATCATCCTTCAGATCGATGAAAAACCGGAAATGATACCCACCCACTTTTCATTTCCCACCGGAAGTGAGACTCCCATTTTGATCTCGTGACTGGGGATATGTATGTTTGTGACCTAAAAAAGGCATCCCCTCCAGAATAACAAAAAAACGGAAAAAAAGTTAACAAAAGCCACTTTCCTCCAGATTGACAAAAAACCGGAAGTGACGTCCCCACTTTTCATCATGTGCTCTGAAGTGCATCATTACCACCACTCTGATCACATGACCAGAAGTGACATCATAGGAGGAAACAAAAAGTACTTTCCTACCCTTCTTCAGATCGACGAAAGCCGGAAAACAGATAGTAAAAAACATTTTTCCACCGTCCTCCAGATTGACGAAAAATGCAAGTGACACCCCACTTTTCAACAGATGATCGGAAGTGCATCATTACCCCCACTTTTATCACGTGACTGGAAGTGGGGTATATATGTAACGAATATCGCGTTAGTACCCTACTCAATTTGCCCTAGGGAACTCAGAATCCTGCACAAACCGTGGCCACGTTGTTGGGCTCTCCCGTAATAGATAGGGACCCCACCGCCAGCTTGATCGACGTAATAATCGGTGTACGGGTACCTCCCCATAATGACGACGAATTATATGAGGGGAGGGGAAGTGTTATGTGCTTATAGACGTCTACTGCGATGTAAATGAAGACCGCAAACAACTCTACCGTAACTGGCATACTCTACCGGCCTCCCAGTATCAGTTCGTATGTCTATTTCTACGCATTGAAAAGAGTAGGTTTGTAAAGGAAAATAATGAAGGCATTGAAATTCTACTTTAGTATTTTCCCTGATTTCACCTTCGACCGGGACAATTCTCAATAATAGAACTCTCACGTCACCGACCAGCTGAGGTTGAATAATACTTGTGTACACATATACAGCTTGGATAGGAATTGTCATTATTTCTTTAACAGGAATTTTAGTGTTCACAACAGCCTCTTCTTTTACGGTTAGGTTAGGGAATTGGCTGTAGTGAAATCCAAATCGTGCGGACAATGTAGGACCTAACCTAAATCTGACGTAATAATTATCAGCGACGTCATTCTTCAACGAATACGTGTGAGTTGACTCGTCGTAAGTAATCTTGGGCAAATCATTTCCTCTACTCTTCATAGGACTTTTTGCATTTTTTATTCCATGTGTGTAGGCCTTAATTTCTTCATTAATTTTCGTCATTAAAGCCTTCATGCTATCGTAACGTTTCTCTCCCCTCGTACATTTCAAAATAAAGTTCTCTTCAGTAGGCACTAGCCGACTAGGTGGTTTGTCCTCTTCATCGGAGGGGGCTCCTCCGTGCGGTCCCTGTAAGATAATGCCAACAACCTGGCTTTGTCGGCTTCGCTACGAAGCACAATTCCGGAATTTTGGCTAAATGAATCCGGGAATGAAATTTGAGCTAAAGCAGCTTCGTAGCTCGAATCCAGCTCAAGTGGAGAGGCGAAACACATAGTACAATTTTGTAAGTATTATTTGGAAATATTTGCATGCTGCTGTTAGAAGGAAGAGTAAGCCAAATTTCGTCAGCCATCGTTACAAACCGATCAAGTCAGTGACCCAACTATTGGCCGATTCCGGATAATTAAGCCACTTGACTAAATATTCGGTACGCCCAGCACGTCTTCTAGTACGCACAACTCTTTCTATATTGTAAGTCTCTGGTGGCACCATTTTTTGCAATTCTTGTTTGTAAAAAGTACCTGAATGTCAGCTCCTCCATAATCGCGGACTTTACAGGTGCGAATGGGTTGCTACCTGCTCGTGGATTTGACGTAGATTATTTTGCCGGTCCAGTTTGGATCGTACCCCTTACTAAAAATGTGTTTCTTCTTGTTCAGCCTGACTGGATCGTCTTTTTTAAAGGATCGCGAGTTCAAAGCCCCACAGTACAGGTTGACGAACAGCCGGCCTTTGTTTCGATCGTTTACTTGATTAGGCGTCATTTTAATAGTTCTATGATAACTGTTATTATACGAGGCAACAATGTCTCGCAGGGCGTCAATATACCTCTTCGTGTTCCGCGCATGCATGAAACGAGCCAAGAGACTATGTAATGTACGCACGTATCGTTTGGATACAGTAGCTTTAATGTTTTCATTTTCCGTGTTGTGCTGTTTAATGCCATATTGTTGCATCATTTTGGCTACATCTCTGTTTCTGTACTCAGATCCTTTGTCTGACCAGAAATGCGACACTTTTGATGTAATTTATTAAAAATCTCCTTCAAAGCTGCAGCCACGGTAAGGCCGTCCTTACGTTTTAAAGGCACAACTTCCGCTCGTTTATTAAAAACGTTGATTACGGTGAGCAACCAATTGTATCCATCATTAAAAACTGATAAATTCGAAACGTCCACTAAGTCAAAAGACAAAACGTCGTAAGGTCCACTGACACGTACTTTATTACGTTGGAATTTTCAAATTACGGGTTTAAACAATGTATAGGCCTCTTTGCTGGTGAGCCAGTCTTTAATAGTTCTTAATGGGATTTTTCGACCACTCACTTTCACGGCTCTCAACAGCTTTTGAATTCCGCCGAACGATCCCAATGACCTGGGGTCATAATAATATTTTTCCAGCAGCTTGCGTGTTCTAATATCAGTCATCTTCGTAACTCGAGAGCATTAAATATACAAATAAATCCAGCTGTGTCACGCTTTCTCAATAGGAATCGTCACCTAGAAAAAACTTTTTCTCTTCTTCGTCAGCCGCAGGCAGCTGAACTTGATACGGGTCAGGGTCGAGTTGGCTGTAATCGATTAAAGGTGAATCAACTTCTGACGCTGTTGCTGGCACCTTGCCACGTCTTATAAACTGACAGGATTTGCGTTGTTGCGTTTTATTTGAAATGTGGCGTTTTATCAGTTCCATTCCAGG
The DNA here is from genome assembly GCA_023313725.1 of Lithobius niger. Taxonomy (NCBI): domain Eukaryota; kingdom Metazoa; phylum Arthropoda; class Chilopoda; order Lithobiomorpha; family Lithobiidae; genus Lithobius; species Lithobius niger. The sequence continues at coordinate 3,597 of JAHWFP010230645.1, forward strand.
CGCATTTTTCATTTTTCTCTGCAGTTGCTTATTATCCATAATTCTGCCTAGTACGAGTTTAACCACAATGCTACCAGGTATAACTGAGCCGTGGTCATCGATCAGCTGGCCTTTGTTATTGTAATTCACTTTCCCACTCTTTAATCCTACCTCTATACAAGAGAGGCAAGTTTTTGAAATCTGGCACAAATTTTTCTTCAGTAGTGGTTGTAGAAGGTCCATGAGTGGCGCCCGAAGCGGGGGCGCCCCCAGGGCAAAACCTGACCTGTGGCACGTGCCGCTGGCACCGGGGTAGTTAACGATGATATCGTTACTTTAAGCTGTTCGTCCAAATAACGACTGTTTACGTCTAAATAACTCTGCAAAGTTTGAGTATAAAGTTTGGCTTTCTGGTAATTGTCGTACGAATCGTTAGTTAATATCTCCCTCATAGCATCGTCTAAACGGGAAAGAGGTTGGCTGTATAAAGATTTAGAATGGTCTTGAGCAGCCGGGGTGAGGGACGAAGGAGGTTCTGGCACGAGATCCATACGCTTGAACATGTTTTGTTGTTGGTGTTGTTGTTGTTGTTGTTGTTGTTCGTCTTAGCCTCCGAACAGTTTAGTAATTCGACTAATTAAAGGCCCACCAATGGCTGATAACACTGGAGCGAGCAGGCCTCCTAGTAACCCTCCTTTTTGTAACTTCGAAAGATGGCGATTTTTTTCTTTCTCAAGCAAGTTTTAGTAGACAGAGCTATTAACACTTTTTTTTTTGTTTTTTTAAACTGACATCTCTGAGAATCGCTCAAAGGTTACACGGCCTTTGAGGATATTTAAAATTAAGAGGCAGATCACGTCTTGGTGTTTGGGACAGTCTAATAAAGCTTTCTTGACGGTTGGCTTAATTTTCTTCGAATGCAGTAAGACCAACAAAGGTACAAACTCCTTAACGTTGTTTACCACCGCTCTAGGCATTGTTAAGTGGAGCGTACATGCTTAATGGTTGTTTAAATTTGTTGGAACAAAAACGAATGGCTTCGGGCATATTCGGATGTAAATCCACAAAAGAAAGTTGTACAGCAGTTGCATTGCGTCTTTAAAAATTGAAAGCATGAATTTAGGGCTAACGCCGAGCTGAACTCCAAATATTTTCAGTTGCGTAACGTCCCTCGATTTTTTGAAAAGGAAGAAATATTGTGTATTGAGGGACACGGTCCTCAACGCTTTCTGGAAGATATTATGCACAACACAGATTAAACTAATTCCACAGTGGTGCGTCCCTTAAACTACGACGTCGTTAAGTAAATCGGCTGGCAAGACGTGAACCAAGTCATCAACGACGCAAAAACAGTCACTAGGAAGAGAATCGTACACTTCCTTATTAAACCCGTTGTGAAAAGTTATTGGCACTGGACACTCCCCTTTAAGGTCTCGAACTTGTCTTGATACTCACCATAACAGTAAAAAATGGATGTTGGTGGCGGAGCGATCAGCTCTTGCGAGCGAAGTATTAGCTGGATGATAGCCGAACTTTTCCCAGCAAAAGTAGAACCAGCAAAAATATTATTACTGGGATGAATTAAGCAAACATCCATTACTGAATAACGATCTTTTCCTAGTGACGTGCCAATTTATGAGGAATAATATTTAAAAGTAAAACCATATAAAATACACTCGTAAAAATAAAATGATTTCATGACATATTTTTTCCCCAACACATATTTTTGTGTGTTTACTGTTAGTTTTGAACTACTACACTACACGATTTTTTTAGACATAGCACTGTTTTTTTTTTGTTTTATTTACACAAACTGCTCCGGTTGATTCGTAGCTTGTTCTTGCACATAATTAGTCATTATTATCTGGCTGCTAGGTACGGGTAAAAGTGACAATGTGTTATGAGGACGGGTCTTGTAGGTCTAGAGCATTGTCGGAATATCGGAGCAGCCAGCTAGGTAACATTAGTTCGAACGGCACTATAGCATAATCTTCGACTTTCATATTTTGTACAGGAAACCAATCTTGTTTGTACAAAACAGACAAAAAGTTTCATCTCACAGTTTTTGTTGGAAGCTGAATAATTTTAGGCTCGCACGTCGGTGCTATAGCTTTTGCCAAACTAAGTATGTAATCGTTATTCACTTTTTTGTCGTACCTTACGAAACAATACAGTCTGCCAGACTGTGCGCCAACGCAATAGCTGTCTATGTGGTATTCATTCGTGAATGTCAAGATATAACTAGTGAACAGTTCTTTCTTCAAAGCATTATCGTTCAGCATAATGCTGAAAGTATCACACAATCTCACCTCGGGTGCTTTAGGCGCTCGTCTGCGGGGTTTCAGGGGCGGATCGACGGCAGCGAGCATGTTGACGACGGAAGTGTAGTGGAATCCATGGTTGCTGTAGGACTGCTGATGTTAGGCACTGAGATCCTCGCTTTTATCATAACGCAAAACTTTTTTTAAGGTTTTTCAGGGCGTCATCATCGTCATTTGACGGTAATAGAATTTAGCTTTAAAATATGAGCATTTAGAAGCATCATGAACGGGACAAAAATTAAAATATTCATCGTCTGATTCTCCGTTCACTTTCGGACAAGAAAACTTGTTTAAATCCCCAGTTTTGACGAGACGTTCTTTTTCAAATACATTTTCAGAAGGATGTCGCCTTTTACGTAAAACCTGCATCGTGGATTAAAAAATTGCAATCTACGAATTTCATTCGTGACAACTACTAGGTTGCAGTCGAAGGGGCTGTTTGAAAATCTGCCATTATCCAATGCATTTTCCCAAAACCTAATTGTTTGCCTGTCTTCAGAAGTTAGTGGCTGTGACAATACACGTTTAGGTATTCTAATTCTAAAATGCGTGCTAGTATACTTCCCGATAAACGAAAGTTCCTTTACAAAATATTTACCATTAACCGTAAAAGCATTTACGCTCACCTTGAAATCTTCGGCAGGATTAAACATGATTGTGAGCCTACAATAGCTTGTCAAAAAAATAAAAAATATTTATATATATATACTGATGCATGCCGGATAACGATGGGAGGTTTTTATTCCCTTTAATACTGCTGAGAATCCTGGCTACAGGTCATCAGACCGTACGAGTCGTGGTTACACGTCATCTGACCGTGCTAATCCTTGATGTTCTCTGCAGACTCAACCAGCTTTAGGAATTGTGGTATAGATAAGGCGATGGTTTTTTTGTTCCACAGTGAAAATCGAAAAACATTTTCTGTATGAGGTTCATTTTCGTACGTGACAGCCATTCTCGGTGATGGATATTCCTGATGGAAGTTCGGAACAAATATCCCTACGCCATTCGTTAAATTTTGGCAACGTGACCCGCCACTCATCCATTTTTTAGCCCACGCCCTCGTATGTTGGTACATAGGTAATTTGCAATATAATGTCTAATGTGAACTCTAATCACGTCCTGAAATTCGCCGATTTGTACGAAAACATTATTGCCCAAGTCTACAGAATTTGATGGCTTAACAGGTAGCAATGATGACGCCATGTGTTTTGTTTTTTTGCGTTATGACTTAAAACGAGAAAAAAAAGCAAGCTAAGTCATTCTATTCTCGGATGTTAATCAAAACTGAAACTTCCATTATAACTTGAGATTTACATTTGGATTTGACGATCTATGAAAATCGACGCTATTAAAGCGACATCCCCTCCTAATTCTCTAATGGTCATTTCTCTCTCAGTAGATGCCTCTAGCCGCTATCCAGCAGACGACTGTTAATAGCTAACCCGTTCTCCGTAAGATTTTGAATTGCTCCTTCGATAAAATGAGGAATTCTTTTAATGTCTTAAATGATATTCCTCCTCCAGCCTCTACATTAACTGAAAGGTTGTCGAAGACGTATAGTATTTGAGGTTAGTTTTATAACTCTGTCCACTCTCTGAGCTCAAACATTATTTGAGACCGATCGTAAGGTGTTATGGCAACACTTTCAGATAAAATCATGCTATTACTATTAGGGTTGACAAACTTTCTAATATTGACGCATAATTGTTTTCATTGATAACTTGAGAAATGTGTTGTTGCCTAAATTTAAACAAGAAAGTGAGGCCATTCTCATTTTGCGTTATGATATAAGCTGTTTTTTTTATTTGCATTATTGATCTAAAACGAGATGGAATAAGAAAAAAGCAAGGTAAGTGTCATTTAAATATAGGAATTTTTCGCTATGCGAAAACTTTGAAACCATTCACACACGAGAGGGGTACAGTCCTTTACGTAAGGTGTATATAGACCAAACGCTCTATTCAAGAATTCGGGGTAAAGTTCATATTTTACAATCTGCCTATAAAATGCTAGAGATGAAACGTTAATACACGTATGTTCGCCAAGATGTAGGACATAGAATGTGAAAGCCATTTTATTTTTGCGTAATGATAAAAATTCTGTAGCAACAGTTGTGAACAGTAAAAATAAATACATGCAAATAGTAGATTAGTTATTAAAAATGCAAGAGTTTTTTGGTACTTACCGAGTGACGATGTTGGCTTGTTCTGGCTGGCATTCGTATGCAGCTTCCAACGCTAAAATGTCGGCATTTTATGCGACACCCCGAACTTTGAAATGGCCCCTTGCATGCCCTAACACGTCATTAAAAAAAAATAATAAAAAATAAAAAGTCCTTGATTCGGGCTCCATCAGACACAACTTACATGGCTCCTTGGACGATAAAACACTTCATTGTAGAAAAAAATAAATAAAAGATAAAAGTCCTTGATACGACCCCCGCACAGTCACGATTAAACGAAATTAAAAAAAAATCTTCATACAGTCTAGTCGACACGCTCACATTTGGTAAAAATAAAAAAAAAATCTTGATACGGTGCCCCGAGCACACTTTTAAGGCTCCTCGATTTTAGTTTAAAAAACATAATTTATTCAACAAAAACTACCTCGAGAAAAGACGACTGACCTTCTTTCCCATTTTTATACATGCTGTACAATTTGAACGCTTCAAAGCGTATAAATTAATTTTTTAACGTTTCTACATTCTGCAATGTCATTCAGAAGACATCAGTCGTATTTTATCATGGTGGATTCGAAGTCATTCCGATCACAAAGATGTTGGGTTCTCAGCATTAATTTTGTGTCTGATGTACATCTCGTGATATTGTGTGGAGTCGGGTTTTAGCTGACGCTCAGTGGGGGAGTGCCGTGGAATCCATCAATGCCTGTACCAGATCCGTTGATTGTCCCATATGCTACAATGGGACGAGAAGGACAGAGACGTCCCGGCCAATAGAGGACCGTTACCCACCGCCGCCATCGGTGCAGTGACGTTGGGGAATAGGATGAGACTATCCCTTTAGATCCATCCCGACCGATCGAGGGCCATCACCCTCACTAGCTGATCTTCTCATCGGGCCGTTGCCGCCGTTGCCAACACCGGTCGCTGCCGTCACCACAGCCGCCGTCGGTGCGAGTCCCCGCTCGGCCTGGATGGCTCCAGGTGGATAGTCTCACCCCATTCCCCACCGTCGACAGACGGGATTGTTAATGGTACCGTACGATTACTTTACATAAAACGAACAAGTAAAAAATTGTTTCGTTGTTCATTAATAATTTTCTTATTTCTTTTTATATTTTCAGTAAGCCTATTCAACAACCATATGGCTTATCCCTACATGTGCGGTGATCGTTGGAAGAAAGGGTCGATGCATCCACACCATCGATTAAAAAAAGATGAGAAAAGAAAATCACGTTTACGATGTAATCTGTGCGTTTTTTTCGCAGGCATTCGAGCTAAAATCCGGCTTCGATTTTTTCATTAGTCCTAATGTCTGCATGGATTCACTCATACTGTATCATAAACACCAACACAAATACACATTTAACCATAGGATATGTAACCATAGGGTATGGGAATAGGGTTAAAATCTTGTTGAACGGGTTTTTGCAAATTTCTTACTGAAAACCGATATACTGTAGTAAAATTTCACAAACTAGTGTAAATATCTTACTGAAATATCGTGTAATATCTTGTTTGATGCTGTAAAGTATATTGTGAATATCCAGAAAACAACATAATGTAAATACCTGGTTGAAAAAACCAGCATTGCTGGAAATCTCACAAAACAATAACTTGAAAATATCTTGCTGTAAACCGATAACTTGTAAATCCCAGACTGAAAACAAGTACGGTGCCGTAAATATCTTGCTGATGTAAAATATATGTTTATTTGTCATACCAAGATACAATAACAAAGTTGTTTTTTTTAAGGTTAACCTCACTGTACCTGATTTAATTTATTAGCATATGAATAGAAAATACGTGCTTTATTTTCTAAGGTTGGTTTCGACTGTTTGAAGAGAAGGATGAAGTCTGACTGTCAACCCCATCTAAAAGCCTCCACGTAACATTTTAATACCAGGGGCTGTGTAGCTATGCAACACATCTTGTTTCTCAATTACTGATTCATCACTGACAAATATATTTTTAAAGGTTGAATCATGTTGTTTGGCGCTAAGGTGAATTTCAAAACAACTTACACTTAATTAGAAGAGCAGGTATCTGAAAAAAAAACATGTGGTTGAAGGTCTTCTCCTTCCGAACTTTATGATTGCTTTTCACTGCAGTGTATAATAAGTGTATGTATAACACCTTGTAAACAAAGCCGTGTATGACATCAAAGCTCTGCCTCACTAACAAAAAAAAAACAGCTTGACCTACATTTTTAAAAATGTGGTTCTAACAACAAAGTTTTTTTAAGTTTATCTTATGGTAAACCAATGACAGCAGAAGTGTTTGATGGTCAGTGAAGCAAAAAGAATTTATTAGCAAAAAACTTTGAGGCAAAAGACAGAGCTGAAGTAAAATTATTTAGAGAAAAGCCGATTTCAGCTTTTATTTTCTACTTATGAGAAATGAGTGATTTAGGTAAGCTGTCTCGGCTTTTGCCCTTTTTCAGACTTTATCTTTTACTTTTAAATGGCTGGTCACGTCTGTATTGCATCTCGCGGCAGAAACGCTCCAAATTGAACTCTTTTGCCTGAGAGCTCGGAATTCGCTTCAATCTCGGTGGTGCTTGTTTGGTGAGTATTTAATACGATCTTCCTTTATTTTATCAAATGTCTGCTCGTTGCAGTTTATTTATCTTGAAGCAGTTTATTGTGAGGCTGATAACTCGCAAATTGTTTCGTGGTAATTTATTTTCCTTAATTTAATATTAAGCCATGTTTAATAATCTTGTGTTGTTTATTAAGTGTCACATGTTGTTATGCTAATTCTCATTCTCCTTTAAATGCCCGTGTTCCTTTTTCATTGGTGTGTTCCTGGCTCATCGTCTGAGCGTAGACGTCATTCTCGTCTGCAGCCCCTCGTCAGCTGTTTCTGACGTCACTAAACAAGATGGTGTGATTCCTTCACGTCGTGTCTAGCCGTGTCTTACTGTACGACTACTTGTACGTGGTATTTTCATCCTTCAACTTCACTTCCACGGAAGATGGCCATTCAGTGCACGATGGAGCTTCTTTGTGGTTCTCCAACTCAATAAGGTAACTGAACTTGCTATTCCTTAGCCTTATTTTCAACCAAGTTTGCTGATAACCATTTGTTGACGCCCTAGGCAATGAACTGGCTTAACATCGTTATAATTGGCTTTCCCTTATTTTCGTATTTTACCACCGTTGCTGTATTGCGAGCTAGGAAATTATATTCTATGGTCTGAAGACCCGTTTATATCCTAGGTTGGTTAACATGTAATACCAGTGAAAATTACTTGGCTAACTCTTGTCCGTTTCTCATTTTTATGCTCATAGTACCCATGTCACTTCGTTGTAGAAAGGCCATCGCTACGTGACTTGCTTTAACCTTTAGAAATGGTTGAACTTACATTTAAATACGTCAGCATTTACTGCGAGATGTCGGGCTATTGAGCTAAGTACAGTTTACTCGTATGCGGTTGATTCGACTTGGTAGCAGGACCATGTTTTGAAACTTTGCCGTGAGTTGGCTTTGCTACACGAATCTCCGTATTTTTACGCAACCATCATTATTACCTCAGACTGACGACGGAATTCCAACCTGTTTATTGTTTAATGTTTTCCCGTCATTTAATTTCAATTATAGTTCTAATGTCTTGTTAAAATAGCCACGACTATCATAACTGTAAATCTCTAGAGCACTTCAGCTTGTTATCCCAAACAAATGTTACCCAATACTTTTGTAAATTGAAACAAGCCTTGGTATAATTTTGACCATCATTAGTTCTTAAGTACCTTGTTTATTACTTTATTTTAGCTTAAACTAATACGCTCCCTCTCCAAAGGATTCGTAGCGTTGGGCCCGGGACCTCTGCCCTTGAAAACTAAAACTCACACCCCCCCTTCAAAACTAAACCAAATCGCTACAACCTAACGCCCCCTTCCTCCGCCATAAGAAAGTTCGATATCTGTTAGCAGTCCCCACTGTTCGTATCGTTATTGGTCCTTAACCGGGGGGTGCTGACACAGCTCTGATGTTAGTCAGTAATAAAAACGAAAATATTTAAAAACGATTAGTTTAAATAACCCAGATCATATCCATGACAACATAATTATAGTACTTTGAAAAGTGTGATATCATGAGCAGCCAACGATCATGGGTGGGAAATTCAAATAGGTATAACACACACAGTTTCTGAAATTAAACAATAGTTACTAAATCTCTTAATCCTATTAGTCCTCACTTGTAGCAAGCATGAAGCTTTTGATTTGTTGGAGGTGGTGAGCGAAGAGGGGAGCATTCTTATAGTAGGATGGCTCAGTCTTGGGACGAAAAATGGTTAAACTTGATGCTGATCATTATGACCAGTAACTCAGAGAAGTTCAAGGCCAGTAGGTTTCAGTTACAAAACATTCAGCATTGAATGCAACACGAATGGCCAATTTGTTTCTTTACGCCTGAATGACGGGACAATTTATTGAATTAAAAAAAATTTAACTTTTAACTAATCTTGAAGCTGCTGACAGGATAAGGGTTAAGTGAAGGAAAAAATATTAGTGACTTTTATTACTGCTGTTGGTAGGATTTATTTTAGAATTTTAGGAATGTTGTAAATTATTCTTTAGGATTGTCATTTAACATTAAAAAAATTCATCGACAGCACATTAAATATAATTCTTAGGCTCAATACGGATTTTCGTTTCTAGAATTCTGTGTGCACAGGACGTTTCGACCAAAATAAAGGACATAAGACAATGGCCCCTAATTTTTCTTAAAAAAACTCACAGAAGAGTAGGGTAACGCAATGACCATGATAGGCAAACCATAGCCACTGTACGGACCTAAGGACTTTCCCTTTTGATATAATGTCAAAGTGATTCCCAGTTATTTAGAAGATGCAGCTTGCCATAATCAGTTAGAACCGATAACCCAATGGATAACACCACTGCCTTCCACCCAAACATCCCGGGTTCAAACCACACCCAACTATGTGACTTAGATTTAACACTCCCAATTCTAACGTTTCACAATAAAAGAAAAATATTTATTTGATCGTAATGGGGGGGTCACAAGATTCAAGATGGCTGCTGAGATGACTGGAGATATTCAAGATGGGTGACAACAGGGCCACCAACATCCCTTCTCTAATAATCTTATCTAATCAGTGATGTCATCCTTAACTTATCAGGATGACACCACTTCCTGGGGGAGGGCTAACCTTATCTTTTCTTATAAAAAAAAAAACTATATTGTGTGCTGTATGGAGGGTACTTTCTATTACACATTGTGAAACTAAACAAACTGCACACAAACACCAATGTAAAACAAGTACGACAACAGAGGATCGACCCATAGTTGGAGCACTAGATTTATGGGGTGTAATTTAACCTACCCATAACCGCCTAGATACGAACTTACGCCATCAACGTATAACAGCGAAAAACTAAGTCCCAGCGCGAGCTTTGTGAGGGGTCACCGAGGACCCCGAGCAAAGCGGGCAGTCACAGCCCAGTGGTCAGCGTCGTCGGCTCCAAACCAAGATAATATCGGTTCGAATCCGAGAACCGACCCAAGTACTCTAAAAAAAAAAAGTCTGAAAGTTCTTTCAGGCGGTTAAGGGTTATTGGTCGCAATCAATTATTTTCTCAACCCTCAGCTTATTGGTCGCAATCAATTATTTTCTCAACCCTCAGCTAACCCATAACCGCCTAGATACGAACGTTCGCCTTCAATGTATAACAGCGAAAAACTAAGTCCCAGCACGAGCTTTGTGAGGGGACCCCGAGCAAAGCGGGCAGTCACAGCCCAGTGGTCAGCGCCATCAGCTCCAAACCAAGAGAATGCCAGTTCGAGTCCGAGAAACGACCCAAGTACCATGGTACTTTAAAAAAAAGGGTCTGAAAGTTCTTTCAGGCGGTTATGGGTTAAGATTAAACACAAAATCACCAGTAGAAGAATAATACTCAATGGCTCGCATAATACTATCCGACGTATGATGAACTAAAATTTTCCTATTGATTTATTGCTGCTTTATGCTTTCCCACCACAGTCTCTGGGTGGAAACAAAACACTCATCTAGCACTAGATTAGGACTAACATGAAAATATGGGCGCTAAGGCACAGGGATAATTGGATAACTCACATTACAAAGCTAAAAATTACTTACTCCTCCTTTCAGGGCTTGAGGAAATTCTAGCTGTGTCTAACGTTTTCTTGGGCAACATTCCTAACAATGGGAAGCGATCAAACCTGGAAGTTCAGTATCTATTAAATGGCTTCATAAGCAAGTACAATATGAAAATAATTGTTACATGATAAACTTCATGAACCAGGTTTCATTTTCATTGTATAGTACACCCGTAGTTGATAACACATGGTGCTTTTTACTTTACGCACTAATTACATTTTGACATCACTGCTTGGACTATAATGAATGCTCATAACTTGAACTCAGTGGTTAAAATACGGTGTTGTCTTGATGGCATAGAAATGGACCAACATTGCTGGTAATCTATGTGTAATTCCGCCAGTTTCCAAACAAAGTATTGTTACTGCCTAGAGAGGTCTAAGGTGCTGTGCCAATTCTGGAGACTATTGATCATTCATGGCAAACTTGCAGTGAGTGAAGCGGCGCACTGAGGGCACCAACAACGGAGTGATGGAAACAATGGTCAGTACAACATATTCAGGTTCTGTAGCCACCTGATATATAAATGCAGAGTCGGTTTAGCCGGAAGACGTAAGTTACTACAAATATAATAATAATAATTTGAACAGATTTCTCGTTTAAGAGTTCTTAAGGAAGGGATGAAACATAAACTGTTGCACTTGCTCAGTTGTGGGATTCGGACCGGAGTTTACTTGGCCGATCCTATGCTTGCTTATGCTTGTTTATTTTTTTCAGGTTTCCTGGGACTCCTCACAAAGTTCGCGGTCCACGTTTGGAATAATTTTTTTTTTCACGTTGACAGCATGCTACCAAATTCATCTGATTATACAAAAGGGTTGTCAACACAACTGTGCTTTGCCCTCCTCGCCAAGCCTCCTTTTCGTAGCTGGACTTCGTTTATTTTTAGCCTCTCTGCTTAGGCCTCGTAATAGTATGGAAGGCTTTAGTTAAGATTGCTGGGCTGAATTAATTTCACGGAGGAGCGTAAAAACCACCTCCCACCCTCTCTGGAGACGTGTAATCCTGTTGAGTTATTCGATTTTGGAGAAGCTTGGAAATACTAAGTAAATATATAAGGTGGATGAACGTCATAGTCTTTGGAGAATATACTCCTGCACTAATTTTGTGTTATGCAAGGTACGTCATACCAGGTCCAACAAGTGTTTCATACAAGACTAATTCCAGTTATACTGCAAGCCTACAAAATAATTTTTGAGATAATGCAATTCCGGTCAAAATTTCCTATTCCACTGATTCCTCTGCAGCTAATTTCAGGACCGTAGCCAGAATTATTTTAATCTAAAGTAAAAACCAACCTTGCTAAATGTTCTAGTGTGTTTATTAGCCATCCACATTAGCTGCACATCAAGCAATATGATTTAAGTATAAGCTGCATCTAACCTCCCAATACTGGTGAGAATATGCAGTACTAGTCCATCCCGGCACAACATACGCCAGTCTTGTAGCCAACATGTTCTCACACTGTCCCTTTTGCTGTGCTCTGCCATTTGTTGTTGCACTGACATTTGTTTCTGTTGAGGACCAGAGTTTCATTACCGAGAGTCTTCCATCAACAATACTCGTCGTAATAATTCCTTTGTGAGTGATTAAAATTGAATAGAATAGAAAGTGTTGGCCAATGAGCTTTGACCTTTTTGAAGGCCCAAGCGGCCTTTTGTGGAAGGTGTCACCATCATTTCAGTTGTTTTTTGCCACACGAGGGAGGATACCGGAGTACCCAGAAGAAACCCTCGTGCAATGAGCGGGAAACAACCGGAGAAAAACCTGCACATATACACTTCCATTCACCAGTATCGAACACGGGTCGAAGAAGCCAGAGATGTGCAGCCGGGACCAAGACGCCTATCGAGTCTGATGCCCCAGTGCTCGAGGCTGCCCGCACACCTACTTGTTACCACTTGTTATCAACATTACCCTTCACACGTTGCCGGCCAGCCGCCCGAACACCTGTAAAGAATGACAGCTATTGAATATGAATTCAGCATCACTGTCATCATTATAATCATTCATAGCAGTATCAACAGCTCCCATTGAATTAAATTCCCCATAGACCAACTCCCTGAGTTGCAATGATTTCTTTCACCAAACAAATCAGAGCCATTACGGTCTTCATAAAAATCCACTTTTGTTCCGAGAACGAGTTTTAGCGTATATGGGTTATAAAGCTTATAAGCCCTTTAGTGATACTCATATCTCAAATAGAAGTGTGGGATGGCAGTCACATTATCACTGGTTATCACTGGTAGTACTCGTTGTTGATTCCGAACAATGAACCATTGTTACAAAGCCATTGTCGGCAGAACCCACTGTGGATTCTGACAACAATGCAGCAAGGAGAGTTTGTCGAAGGAATAGTTTTGTTGTTGTCTGAAGGGGTATTTCGGAGTCAAGCTAGAATACAGTAACAACAAGTGTATTTTATGCTTACTATATGTGAAGATGAACCAAACACCCGAAACGAGGATGCTTAAAAACATTAGGGACTCTTCCCGACCACATTTCCAATGGGGCAACATTATCACAAATTACGTTGGTACCCTAGTTATTTCTTGCAGCAGCTGCAGCAATATTCACAATATGTAGCTGGCAAGTTAGCATCATTAAAAATCGATCTCGCCATTGTTTCAAGAACAACATGCACACGTTCTATGATAGCATTGTTATGGGACAATGTACCATACTGTTAATATGAATTACTCCATTTTCTGCACAAAAATTCTGGAACATTATATTAACGAACTCGCCCCCATTATCACTGGTTATACCACTCGCAAATGGTTCTCGTCATGGATTCCAAACAATGAACCATTGTTACAAAGCCATTGTTGGCAGAACCCACTAGTGGATTCTAAAAACAACACAGCAAGGAAAGTTTGCTGAAGAAATAGTTTTGTTCTTGTCTGAAGGGGTATTTCGAAATCAAGGAAGAATGCAATGACAACAAGCGAATTTTATGCCTATTAATGCTTGTTTTTAATACTTATTTATGTTTATGAGTAATATAACCAAACCAATTTATGAATAAGATTTGTTATTTCTACACATTTTACGTTAATTTATTTGCGTTTGAAATATGTTAACGTAACACAACAAAATCATAAAATACCTAGCGGAACACAACAACACTAACCGTTGGGTGTTTGAGTTTTTCCTCACTTTTTGAGTACTTGACAACGGCATGGAGTGAACCCCGAAATGTTGGCCGCCATTGTGTTTTTTGTGTGAAATTTTAGGAGGCTTTATTATTTTTAATAACCATTCAACACTTCTAATTCTAAACCAATTAATTCTACTTGTAAATACTAAAAGTAAAATAAATTAGTTGGTGGCTAGCTCTCATCCTACCCAATGAAGGTTGCCTCTCAGTGAAGCCTTGTCGCAAATCTTGTACTTGCATGATTGCTGGGGCCAATGGCCAATCTTAGTCTTGTATGTCTATTCTTACATAGGTGGACATTATCTATGCCTTGTGATTATATTTCCGGTTCCTGCCTCTAGAACTTTCTATTTCCCATAATACCCTAGCTATTTCGCGGTTGTCAGGGGTTACCAAAACGTATTTAAGCAAGGGGCCAGCATGGTAAAATCAGAAAGCCTTCGGGCGAGCCAACCGGCTGGTCCTCTTCAACCCCTGCTAGGTCTCCTAGTTAGGGGTATTTTTGGCTTTAGGCCTATAGTAGGCCCAATTTTGGTTAGGCCTTTCCCCCCAACCTAAACATAGGCCCAATTTTGGTTAGGCTTTTCCCCCAACCTAAACAAGCCTCTTTACCCTAATTTAACCCCAAAGTTCCCCAACCCTTTCCCAGTCTTTTGTTCAGTCTAATTTTGCTTTAGCTCTCCCACAGTTTGCTATTTTTCGTCAAGCCTAATGCTAGCCATGCTTGACACAACCATCTGTCATGATTTTGATTATTTTAAATTTATTTGTTTATTTGTTTGCACGTTTATTTATCACAAATGGAGCCCGTCTTGTAATTTTACACGTTTATTGACTTGCTGCATCACTGTTCAAGATTTCGAAACCATCCATCATGTCACAACGATGAAGAACAATGATTCTCTACTTTTATTTCTGGATTGTCACTCAATTCTGAAGTACCCCAGCACCGTTCATACTGCAGAAACTCAACGACGAATAGCCCCTTCAAACAACTTCTCTTAAATATTTTTAATAGAAGTTGTGTGAAGGAGATATTCGTCGTTGAGTTTCCACAGTATGAACGGTGATGGTGCACTTCGGAATCGAGTTACAATCAATAAACACGAGCACAGAATCCTACACCGAACAAGCTATAACAATGCTGTCTGTGTCAACACTGTTACACGCACAGTTGCCTTGTTAATCTTCTGAATTAAAGCAAGTCAGCATGGTTTGTTCTTTGTTGCAGCCATGGCGCAAACAATATGCAGTTGCTATAAGCAGGATAACCAAAGGAGTCTCGAGAACAACAATAATTTGTGGCTGTGCCACTCATGATTGTTGGCAGAACTCACTCGACACCGTTAATTATCCCGTGCAAATTTTTTGTAATTTCTGACCTATTTTTGTTTCATGTTCCAAAACTAATACCTTCAAACACGTGATGGTTATTCATTAGTGGGAACACAAAAACTCCATGACTGTCAAGAAATACTGTTTCAGATGTAATCCTACAATATTACTAGGACCACAAAGTTAGAGAGTCAATGTTCAAGAGGACATAGTGTAGAAACGAATGACAAACGTGGGTTGGGCTAGTTCCTTGTCTTAGTTTCAGCACACACCTTTAAAAAATCTTAGGGACTTCCAACCAATACCTGAGCCAATTAAAAATTTGTCTTATCCTCTAATGAGATACGTGCCTTATCCTATACGTGCGTATCAATTGAACATGAGCTACACAAAGTTGTTCAACGTGCTCTGCATTGACTGCTTTTCGTCAATAATAGGGTAACCTAATAACGAACCCTAAATTTCATAAACATTATTTGTTTCTTCAAAAACCACGGCATAGTGCATCGGCTGAGTCTTGGTTCGAATGAATATCTTATCCGACAAATTCGTAATGAGATAACAAGATCTTCTTGAAGAACCTATTGATATTAAATTATGTCAAGCAGTTGGTATGTGAATTACTTACTGTCAGTACTTCTCTACATTTTTCCCCTTTTCTTTATTAGATAATATTCCTAAGAAGGTGTAGTTTTACTTAATATGAAATGTAAAGGTTTCTGGTGTGTGTATCATTGCTATCTAGTTATTTATATTCACTTATTCATTTATTTATTTACATCCAGATATTTACAAGCATTGGACAGTTGCACCAGCTTACATTATGTGCAATTTTGTACCGATGAATTTTAGTCCCAAATGTTAGGGCATCCCAGCTGTGGCCTCACTGGCAACTGTTTTGGACCACTTGACACCATAAAAGTCAAGAACGTTAGAGTTACCCAGCCACGTTTTTCTTGACAATGGGAAAAAAGAAACTGATTTATTTATTCCACATAATTATTAGAAGCGGAAAAAAACAAAGACTCAAACTAACTCTTTATGGTAAAAGTAATGAACCATGTAAGCAAATTTGAGGGGGCTGAGTGTTCAGAGTTACTGGCTACCAGTCAAATGGACGCTGGATCGTATCTCACTACCAAGCAAGTTGTATATATGAGAATTAAAAAGAAGAAGACTAAAATAAATCATCTGATTGTGCAATAGATGTGTGACCTGTTTTATTACCCGAACAAATTTCTTTGGATTTGAAAACTCCATTTGTTCATTTGTTAAAACTGATTATGTGTAAGGATGGAGCATTAAAAAACCACTACACTGACAATTTTAAACTAATTTTTAGTATAATCACCATCAAAATTTAAATGTAGCAATTGTTGTTTCAGCCTGAAACAGGGGAACAGATGAATAACAATCAACATGTCCGCATAAAGATTTTCGTTGGAACAGATCAAACAAAAATAAACGATTCATGGAGGTCTCGCCCAATCATACCTTCAATGCATGAAATGCATAATTAAGTAAATTACTACCAACTAATTTATTCGCTGTTTATTAAATCTTCATGTTAAATTTATGCATATGATTTTTGTTTGGTGTATTTTCGTTCATGCATTCTTCGTCGCAAGTTAATTTGATGTCGGCCATATCTGCAAAAAAAAAAAAATTTTTAAACATAATAGTAAAAAAGTGGTGTAAACGTAATAACTAGGTTTAAAGCTGTTGCAGTGAGCCGGTCATTAAAGGTGGCAGTATGGCAGTGCTTCTGTGTAGTATCAACCCATTGGGTCATACTGAACAGATATGAAGCTCAATAAATTAGTAACACCTTAACAACGAAAGGTGTTAAAGTGATCTTTAGACAGGATCATGGGATATCGCCTCTGCTCTCATTGCAAATGGCTGCCACCACTTCTACTTCTTGATTGTTTTAGATTTGTACCACTTGGCCACCTGATGTTCTGTGTGTTTGTTCAGCATACAATTTCAATTTTTGTATTTCTAGTGTGTTCTTTGCCTGATGAGGAACCCGTGGAATCTGAAAATTCGCAGTAAATAGCTAATAAATTAAAAAGACCTCCATGTCAGCCTGGAATTTTCAACTTAATTTTCATTATTTTGCACCTGTTCTTCAATTTACTCCAATATTTACTATATCCCAATTTAAAATTATGGGTATAAAAAACAGTAATTTGAGTATTTAAGTTAATGACCATATTTGATTATAAAAAAAGTAATTTGAGTATTTGAGGTAATAACCATTAAATCAAATATGGTTATTAACCAGGCTTTGGTTTCCTGTTAATAACTCCAATTTTTTCTACATCCCAAAAATTAACGTTAACGTGCGACAAAACCTATGGGATGTAATAACTAGTTGTTTTTCTCCAAATTTGTTTTTTTTTTGTTAACAGAGGCAACAAGAGAGTGTTCTTGGAGCTGTAAACCTCATCTTTTATTTTTTCGTTTCTCTATATTCTCCCCTAATAATACTGTTTTATAACTTCTTAATTACTTAACTTTTAAAATTTTCGCTTTGTTATAAATCTGAGTAGCAGCAGAATTGTGAATTTTATTCCCAAATTATTACTAGTTTATTTTTGAACTCTGTGTAGTCCATTTGTTTCTTTTGTTTTTGCCCATCCGTACACTCCAGTAACACACAATGTATGGGATTCTATCTAGGAATCAGATAGTATTGTTTTTATTTTCAAAATTCAGAATTTTGTTGATAAAATACAATTTTGGAATAGTTTGCTTTAAGTTTTTGCACAGCTCTCGACGTGCATTCCAAATGACCATCTTTCAGCAATTTCTAGTCACAAGTGCAGCATCGAATATCTTCCATTCTTTAAACTTCCCCGTACAAAGTTTTGCATGTCATCCTTTTAAATTTGTCTTTGTGCAATTTAAACAGTTAATCAACACTTGAGTACTGCTTTAGTTTAGATATGAAGCATATTTGACAGATTCTGTTGACATTTATGAGTGATACGTAAACAGTGATATCAGTAGGTAACTAATTCACAAAATTCAAGGCATTTCAGAGTTAAAAATTCCAGTTCAAAAAAATATTTCGACCGAGATGAATTTGGAGCATGGAGTAAGGTAATGTATGTACAAGTCTTCTCTTTAAGTTAATGATTTTTTATCATAAATACGGGAAAATGAAAGTGCCCCAGTAATACGATGATAACTGAGTGCATTTCTAGTTGACTATTATTCCTAGTTGACTTTTATTCCTAGCTGCCTTTTATTCCTAGGTGACTTTCCTAGGTGACTTTTATAACGGCTTGCATATGTTAACCCTCGAGTTGAGGCATTCATTTCTTACAAACGTTGAGTACTAATAACTTACCTACTTCCTTCGGGATTTGTTTCTCAGATATTTCTACAAAAACCATCTTTTTTAACACCAAATGATGTAGAAGTAGCCACGCAATCCCAAATGACGCGTAGGCAGCAGCTAATACTTGAAAAGTTCTTCTCTCTCCTAGATGTACCATGCAGGCACCACCTACAACGACGCCGACAGTTCTACCTGATATGATTTAAAAATAAAGGAAAATGAGCAACAAATTTAGCAAAATAGTAGACAAATTAGTACGAAAAACCAGCACTTGTACAAAAGGCAAAACAATAAAATTGAATGTTTGAGTTTAATAACGTGGCCATTTTCAAGCTAAATAAGAATATAAATAGCGAATTTACACGTTCAAAGTGAAAGAATCGAAGGAAACGTAGAATGTGGGCCGTCACACGTATTGAAGAAAACGAAGCTAGAAGATGAATGACAAAGTATCTAACTAATAATAATAATAATAGTAATACGATTTAGTGCCATAAGGGTCCTCGCGCACTGAATGGCCAGGTTGTGCGACCAGTGGTCATCGCGGCCAAACAACACAGCGACGTTCTGCGCAGCCGCGTCCGTTTTTATCGATAATTCTCGATCACGTGGTGAAAAATGAACACGGAGCAAATATGGTCGGCCTGCACACCGCCTGGGATCCCAGTGGCCGCTGAGACTGACTGACCGCAGCGGACAAGTGCGCGGTGCTACATACCCCGTAAGCATACTCAATGGTCGTAGCGACATGGCGCTACTTAGCGCTGTTTGTGTTTTTGTTTAGTTTTCTGTTAGTGACAGCTCGCCTGAGTTTCACTTACATCCTTTTTTATACCATTGTTATAATTACCATTCACCATTTTATACAGTGGAATTTAGTTTCTTACATCATAATAATACTTATAGTATATTAATAATGGTCGTAATAACTTTTGTTCCTTTTTTACTTTTTCTTTTAAAATGTTTATTTAGATTAGTTATTGTCGCATACTCTTACTTGTTTCTTGGCAATTTAATAAAAACATTTGGTATGTACCAATTTTTATTTCTTTTTTCCATATTCATTATTCAGTCTTGTTAATGCAAACATTGATGTATCCTTTCGTAAATTTCTTTTTACATATAAATTACAATTTTTGTATGTATTTGACAAGTAATTCTTTGTTACTATTATATAATCTCTTTGTTCTATCATTTTAATATTCGATTCTCCTTTTTCCATTTGTAGGTTTCTCTTTTTATCTGCAAAAAGTACTTTATTTTATTTTGTAATTTTTGCACTATGTCGATGAAATAATCTGCTGCGAATCCGTGTAGTTCAATTCCATATTCATATCCACGCATGGTATATATTTTTTATGTCTAAAATTCCTTTTAAATAGCATATTTTTGTAAGTACTTGTGTTAATTTTGTTATTACCTGCAGGAGATGAGTTTTAAAATTCCAGTTTGAATTAGTGTAGTTTGCTCACTTTTTTCTCTAGTCTTGCATATTCCTTATTAGCCTACATAATACGTGTTCGTTTGGCATAAGGCCAAGCCTTTTACAATGCATATACAGGGTGGTCTAAAAGTCTGGTCACATGCAAATAACTGCCGCTGTAATGGTCCTACATTAATTCTGAAGATATATTTGTAATGTAAGTCAGATATGGGGAAGCCAATGAAAATATTTTAATGACTTTGAAAACAGCATTCAAGGTCATCAGCATTCTATTTTCCAAATGGCGCAAGATACAGCACAAAAGTGAATTACAAAGTTGTACGCTAGCGTCCAACATGACAAACTGCGAAAACAGATTGAAAATCTGAGCAAAATTGCAATAGTTATTAGGAAAACAAAATAGCAACAAAGTCTTCCCTGAACGTTTCAACTGCCATGCAGTGAAGCTTGGCATGGATCGCAGTTAAAACGTTCAGGGAAGACTTTGTTGCTCTTTTGTTTTCTTGATAACTATTGCAATTATGCTCCGATTTACAATTTGTTTTCGTAGTTTGTCGTGTTTGACGCTCGCGTACAACTTTGTAATTCACTTTTGTGCTGTATCTTGCGCCATTTGGACAATAGAATGCTGATGACCTTAAATGCTGTTTTCAAAGTCATTGAAATTATCTTCATTGGCTTCCCCATATCTGACTTACATTACAAATATGTCTTCAGAATTAATGTATGACCATTATATGGGCAGTTATAAGCGACTTTTAGACCATCCTGTACAGTATAGTTATGGATTTACAGAATCTGTAAAAAAAACAATTTACAGAAATCAGAAGAAATCTGAGTTACAGAATCCAGACCAAAACCAATTTATATATTTTGGGGGAAAAAACAGGAAATTGCCAGCCCTCAGCCCGGTCGGCTAATTTTTCTTTCTATTGCCTAAATGAAAATATATATTACCTGTAAATTTAGCATTCTGTTCTCTGAATGCTGTCTTTCCTTAAAGATTTTAAGTTGCTCAGAACTGCACAGCTTCGTAAGCCAAATGTCCGTACGCACCCCTCCTTATACCAACGCTGCGGTGCAAAAGGATGTCATCTTGTATTCCTCTCAATTTGTCATGATGGTGACTCGAAATGGAGGTAGGGAGGGTACAAGCAATGTATATATATATATCCGTTTAGGCAATAGAAACAAAATTTAGCTGGCTTGACCGACGGCCGGCGTTTCCTGTTTCGATGTCATGATGGTGACTCGAAAG